>JAKEYF010000163.1:0-128750 GCA_021527775.1 Lactarius sanguifluus | reverse complement strand
CTTACAGGCACCAGTTGCCCCCAAGACACCAATCAAGGCCGCACTACATGATAGGATGAGATGTGCCCATTTTCTAAAATCTAAATGGATTTCTCTTACATGACAGACAGCATTCTTTGTTCGGGCGACGCCACTTCAGATAAATCCGCCGGTATGCCCGAGCTTCGATTGGCATGAAGCTTACTAAAAAGGAACTGGGGCCTGGCGATCAAGACAACTCCGAGAAAGCTACATACTAACACTCGATGAGTAGCAAATACGTTGAGTTCGATTTGAATAGTGCTTACACCCAGCAAACATTTCCTTGAGAGAAATGGGTTCTTTAAGGAATATGGCCCCGGTGAAGCCAGTAAGGATCGGCGACAAGAATGACAGCACCATTGCATCCGACAACGACAGGTACTGCAAAGAGAAGTACATCCCCGACAGACCGAAGAAACTGTGACCGTGATCAGGAACGGGGCGTGCGTTCAGAGAGTCGAATAAGCAGACCCCGTGAACCCCCGAACACAAGTAACAGCCGCAGACCTTTTGGACCAAATACCGGGTCTGGGATTTGCTTCCAATACCTGATGACGATTGACACGAAACGGGGAAATACTGTACAGAGAGAACTTACATGTACGCGATCGAGCAGATGTACGTAATCACCTGGTCGCTTTGAGCACCAGCGTCCCATGATATAACGTATTTGGCTACTCACCATCCGCACCCATATCAGCTGAGCAGACAAGCGATAGTCAGCGCAGGCGATAATGACACCAGGGACGGCGGACCTCCAGTGTTGGTACAGGCTTGTCTAGACTGTTGAGTATCTTTACGGCGACGTTCATCGCGGACAAGAAGAATTGAGAGGCGCCAACCAACATCAACCCTGCATTGTTGTCGACGAATATGAATACCAAAGTCCGTGCTGAATCCCACCGCCAAGAAATCCAGTGCCGTAACTGACGCTTATGCGCGGTTTTGGGACGGTTCTCTGGGGTAATTCGTGGATAGTGGATAGATCCTCCATAGGAATCGAGGGGGGGAAGGCATCAGGAGTCAAGGTGGTATAGGCAGGGCGAGCAGTAGCCATGGAGATAGAGAGTAGCTGGGGCGTTACGGCTGAGCACTGAATCCACGACCTTCGCCGTGCACGACTTGTTGGAGCACACGACCAGAGAACACGGCAACAACTTCCCGTATGGCGCGACCAGTGGAGATAGTACCGATCACTATTGTGATCTGCAATGCGATCGCGTACGATGGGGAGCTGGGAAGCCCAGTGTTGCCCCCTGGGCCCTGCCCCATCCATCCATCTCCATCGCGTGGTGCGGATTTACCGTGGCAATTAAACTGTCGCCGAAACGGCGACACAACGAATCGCCATGCCATGTGCCATGTGCTCGGAAACCTGCATACTTGGTACCTGACCTGAACCTCGGGTTTGCACCTCGCGAAGCTGTCAAGACGGTTCGGCGGACTAAGGCCTGAGGCAGTGGGCCTAGCACTTCGTTTGGTGGCAATGCACGTCTAGACTTGAGAAGCATCAACGACGATTTCGGCGATAATGGTGTCGTTTATCGTGCCTGGTTCTTTTCGCTCCCCGACCCCGAAAACATGTTAGGCACCCCGTCGACCCAGTTCACTGGAAGGCGGCAAGATACCCAAAGGCCAAGAGCCATGAATGCTACAGCACCGTTGGTATCGCTACAGATATAAATTATGTCGAAATTGGCTGATCTCTGGCCGGGTGGATACATTTGGTGACGCCGGGTATGTCGGCCGAATATCTCTGGTGCGGCCGCGAGGAAGTCTCTAGGGTCTAGACAACAGCGGAGTGATTTGGTCAGCGAACGCAGAAAGATGTGGTGCACTTGAGGTTCGCGAACCAGTCCAGTCTCTCAGAGCGAGAAGACGGCGTCCTCGGTTTATCCAGTCGTCCGTGTTTGAAATTATGTGCTGGACGAGACCAAGAATCCCTTTTGGTTGAACCAAGAGTCCGGATGAGGGACGGTTGGCGCGCAAGGTTGTACTGTATCCGCCCACCAGCGCCAACTTGGACGGCGCCTGGCTAGAGCGACACACGAGACGAGTCCGTCACCGGTAGTGTGGGAATATTCACCGCAAAAGGAAAGTACGCTACAGCACCGGGCTACGACAAAGGTTCTTGAAATTTTCATCAGCATTTTTTCAGCCTTTATGAACCCGTCTCTTGCTTGCTGGGAGCACTCGCCTCTCTCTGAATGTCCCCCCCATCATGGTCTCCGCTCGTCGAATTTTGTCCAGCGCTTCTTGTGTCATTCTCGTGCCCGCGCCACCTGACCAAGCTACCTCCGATGTACTCCTCCTCGCACTGCGGCGCGTGCCTGTCCATCGCGCACTAACTGTTGTTCCTCGAGGCGCGCGGCTAGGACACGACCTCTTTTGCTGAGCCCTCTTGGCTTCCATTGGGTTTCCATCGACGTCCAAACACAAACACCTCCCGTCAGTCACAAGGTCCGCTATCCCGAACGTGTTTTGCACACTTGCTCCGAGAGCTCCTATCTATGGCTCCATTGAGGTTTGGTTCCGCTCAGTTTCACAAGATACAGTCCTCCTTCTTGCATATGGGTCCAGCGGCTCTAGTTCATATGAGGTCGCCTCTGCTCACATTGTCCTCATGTTCCGTCCCGTCTCGTGACCACTGCTCAGTCACGAGTTCCCTCTCCGTTCCTTCATCTCCGCAGTCACCGGCCCACCTTCCGCAAACTGGTGTCGTGGTCTGAGAGCGGTGGAGGCGCAACGTGCGCCCCGCGTGCGTTGCTGAAGGACAGGGACCCGGGACACCTCGCTGTTCGACCGCGTCCGAACCAATCAGCTGAGCTTCCTTGCGAAGCGCGCAATACGTACTTGAGTCATCGCGGCAGATCGATTAAGGATGCATGCATGCACGCATACGTGAGGCGTGCTTCTTTTCGGTAACACACAGCCACTAGAAGCTGTGCGACTGGCTGTGCTGATCGCACCCCCCTTCCCCTTGTACTCCTCCCCCCGGTGCTGTGCCAGGGCCACAATACACGCAACAACGTTCAGCCTTGTCTGCGCCCTGCACCGCCACGAGAAGACCCACATACTGTTTCCGTGGCTGCGGTGTGGAGCCTGGTGGACATGAGTACGTGGCACACGCGTCACCCTCTCGTCACCAGATGCGGCGGGCATGATAGACACCGTGCGCCAGGCTCCGTTCCACGCCACGCCATGTCGCCGCTCCATCACCCCCTCATCTCCGTCCCTTTCCCACCCGTGCCCTCCATTAGGCTTGCGATCTCCTACTCCCGCATGTGCTTCTCTCTATCAGCTCATCTCGTCTGTCTACGATGTCCTTCTCAGGGATTCTGTGCGACAAGGTGTGGTCCCATGCTGCTGCGATTTGGTGCTTCTGGTGCTTCGGCCATCACGTCCGACGCTTGTGCTCTTGGTCCAGGAACAACTTCGGGCGTTTCATTGAACCTAGCTCCCTCCCAACCGCCTCCTCCACCTATTAGCATTAATCACGTCAAACAGACTACCGCATAGCACGGGTGTACAGTTGTATAATTCGGGCGCTCCAAGGTCGGGCGTCTCATTCAACGGCGATGAGCACTTGCCAGGGGTAACAGCCCACATGAGAGACGGCGTTCCAACCGCGGTCCCGCGCTCTCGAGTCCAGCGCCGACAAGGCGCTCGTTCATGTACGTAATGTCCAAACATGCGCTACAAACGCCAAGTGGGGGGAACAAAGAACTTAGGTGCGTTCTTTCCTCGGGTATGGGTTTCAGTCGTTCGCCTCGTCCTTTCGCGAAGGTACCACGCTGCGCATCTCTTCCCCCCTTTGTACCTCGATAGCGTCCATGTCGTCCTATCGGCGCGTTATCGGCGTTCTGACCCATGTGGCACCATCGACCTCACCCCCGGCAAGCAGCGGATCTGCTCTGAACAGGCACTCGGAGCGCCTGCTTTAGTCTGGTGGTCCCATCTACGGGCCCCGTTCACAGAACGGAATGCCGACGGAGCACGCGCAACCACCTCAAAGAAAAAGTGGAGCTGACCGCTTGCATTGTCTCTTACAGCAGCTTCTAAGAGCCCGGCTGAACCGAGATGGTCTTGCTGGTTGGTTGCCAGTCCTGCTGTCTTAATGGCGCAAGCTGTCTTGGTTGATGCCTTGGACTGACGACGACGAAGCCCGCGGAGCTCTCCGCGCCCTCGCTCGCGGTGGCAATAGCCCAACCTCACGAATAGGATCTGCGAGCGCGCGTGGTGGGTGGGTGTGTCCACCGAGATGTGCTGGCAAGGACGGGCCCATCTCAGGGCAGGCAGGCGTTCCTTGCAGATCTCGTGGCTTCTCTGGGGATCTGCAACGATCACATGTACCATGTTTGCTTTGCACACCAGGGATGTGTGGACGCGTTTTACATACGTTATACTGTACAGCAAACCGGGGGCCCTCATGGTGACCCTGCAGCTGTAAATTACGAGTTATACAAAAGTACAAAAGCACACACACCACTGGGCAAGGGACTTGGCTTCGCTGTACGTAAGATACGTACAGCCCCCCCCGCCGCGTGCTCCTCCACGTAAGTCAATCTGGCCTGTCGGTTTGTATTTTCCTTGTCGTCCCTGCGTGCTGACCGGACCGAACCCACAAGCCGTGCTCCAAGAAACGCCAGATGATGATGTTGTTGATGATGGATGGTGAAAAACACATTCATCAAGATCAGAAGAGTGTTCTGATCATGCTGTTTTGATGATTGCGTCGAAGCTCCTCCGTGAATGCGGGCGAGCGTGTCAATGTGCATGGCGTGGCGTGTCCGCGGATCCTATCGCGAAGTGTCAATGCCTCCGGGAGTTGGAGTGGGAACAAGTGCATGTAGTACTACTAGGGGAGGGTTGGGTTTGAAGGTGCGACTCATCACGTCGACGTGTACGTTACGCAGTGCACACATGGGGTATTATTATGCTGCCCCGCGGAGCCGCTGATCGACACGTACAATAAGTCGAGACCATTACGCAGGCGGACAAGCGGAATCAAGGGCGGAATTGGGCCGACAATGCCGCGCACCCCTACGTATACTGGGGCGGGGCGACCGACGAACGAACGACGACCCTGAGCAGCGAAACGCGACAGCTGCGTCCGACAGGTCGCAGGGGGTGAGAATAGCAAGGCACTGGAACCCTGACAAAGAGTATTTCTAACCTGCACCTGACTTTTAGTAGTGCGTGCTTATGCACCTTGGAGCCGGTTGACCACAGTCAGTATAAGTTACTGTATCAGAGAGTAAAGTAGTCTCACAAAGAGTATCCCCTCCTCCCAGATATAAAATTAAACTTCAAAGTTGAGCAACGCAGAGAACAAAGTCTAAGCTGGGCTGCTGCGCAGTCGAAGACGGCTATGACTAATAACGGTAGCTGCTAAAAACCCGCTCTTGACTAGCTTGACTTACTGTAGTTGGCTTGGTCGTTGGTAATAGTCTAGTCTAGCCATGATGATAGACCTCTTACCGGCCGCGGTAGCAGCTCACTCGGGCTGCGCAATGTCAGCGATCGAACGAATGCAGTTTAAGGACGACGGGGACAACGGGGGTGTGCGGCGTGCGTCTTCTTTCCGTGCGTGATGCATGATCTTCTGAACCATTCTGCTACAAATGTAAGCAACCTTGCTACCTACAAAGTTCAAGGGTACTGCGAAATTGTTCACCCCACTATGGTGCTGCTTCAGCTAGCTGGCAAAAGGCTCCATCCGGCGTTTGCGTTCCCGAATTATAACCAGCAATTGGCAAATGACTAGGCCGCACTTGTACCCCCTAGATAATCGCATCTGTAACACGCATAACAATAAAACTTGAGAAGAATTTATTATATGTATGGTATGGTACATCCAATCCAATCCAGTAAAGTAAACCGATGATACCTTACAGCAAACAAACAAAAACAGCAACCATAACAAGAAGGGGAAACATGCATGCATGGCGTGGCGTGGCACGGTGGGAAAAGCTGTGCCAAAAGGCCCAAAGAGGCATTCCTGGACCGATAGGGGGATCAAAAAGCCAAGCATACAGGAAGGGGAAAGCAGGGGATATAACAAACCGCCGGCCATCTGTGTGGTGTGTAGGCTTTTACCGTAACTCGTACTCGGACAGCCTTTTACGTAGTAACAGTACTGTCCGGAATACGCGGGCACGGTTGTAAGCCGGAGGTGGGGAGGGGAAGTGAATGAATGATAATACACGTGTAATGAGGGAACAACGATAAGGGCGTTCATGGCGCGGATGGTGTGAAGTGTTAGAGTATTATAGCACGCTCCCCCCCTACAGCACCTGGCGATGACGAATGATTCTCATCGTAGTATCGGTGATAGTACTACTATGCTACTAGTAATTGCTCCCATCCTTCCACCACTCTCCCGCCTGCGTCGGAGCGCTAACCGAGGAAAAAGATGGAAAAGACCGAGAGGCGCTCCGTATGTACAGATAATTTTGCCGTCGAAGTCATCAGAGAAACGACGGACGAACAAAAGGATACATCAGTAAGAAAAAAAGATTAGTAAGAGGGGGAAATGAAGAAGGGAAAAGAAAAGTAAAAAAGCAGAAAGTAAAAAGAAAAGTGTCACAGGGATACACAAAGATAAGCAAAAACAAAGACATGTAGACGTGGCGGTGTGCACGATGCACATGATGTGATTAATGCAAGTAACCATTACTTTTTTTTTCTTCATCTAGGTGACGGCTTCAGTACTGTGGCTGCTGCTGATGCACAGGTACTTGCTGGCCAAGATACTGCCGCTGTTGCTGAGCGAATGTCTGTGTTGGATACGCCGGTGGTGAATACTGCTGTTGCTGGCTGTAGCTCTGCGGATAATGCCATGACTGCGTCGTAGGCGATTTGGCCGGTGACGTCGGTGATTGCGAGCCAGCTCCGACCGGCGAAGTGGTGGTATTAGCGGGAGTCGATTGGCGGGTGGCAGCGGCCGACTTTGAATGTTGCAAACATTCGTGCTGACCCGAGGCAAGTAATTGAAGCCCAATGGCACCGTGGTCACCGGAATGTTGGTAGTGATACCCTGTGAGATATCGATGAGGTCAGCCCAAATGGGGAATCCGAGGTGACTAAAAGGACGTACGAAGACCATTCATGTTCTTGTATCGCCGCTGACAATCGCCGACGCCACATGCGAAGGGTCTGAGACGTCGTTCGGCTTCACGTTCCACCTCACGGAGCTCCCCCTCAGTTATTTGCATACCTGAACGATCGTTCCCGTTGACAACGACACCCTTCTCCGCAAGGAGGGCCTGCAATGCCTCGAGGTCCTTCGGTGGCGCGAAGTTGCAAGAGCCATGGGTCATGTGGTACTTGAGCCCATTGGCTTGCTTGTACGACTTGTTGCAATTCGGCTTCGGGCAGCGGAAGGGCTTCGAGAGGAGGAGTGAGGATGCAGGACGAGAGAGGGTGGTGCTGGCGCGGGGAGTGGAAGTTGGTGAAGGTGTGGTAGAAGATGACGCAGAGGCGGAAGTGGACGCCTGTGCAGAGAGGGGACCATACGAAGCTTGCTGTGCAGCCACAGGCGAAGCCACGCGGGAGCTTGACGGTGTGTTGGCAGGTGTGGTAGAATTCGAGCTGTATAGGAGCGTGGGGGGAACACAGCTGAAGGGACTGCCTGGTTGACTGGTAGCCTCAGGAGTAGACTGCAGTGGTGAGAGAGCACCGTAGTCCGAATAAGTGGAGTAGGCATTGAACGAGTCATGATGTGGCGAAGGGAATGGGGAGATTGTGGACGTGGCCCCTCGCGACGGGTGAACGGCTGTCGTGTCGAAAGCAGAGACGGGCGAAGGACACGTGGAGGGTGGTTGGGAGAGGGACAGAGGAGTGTATGACGATGCGTTGGTGAACGCACGTTGGGTATTGTAAGGAACCAGAGGGGCCGTTACAGGGGTGAGGGGAGGGGAGGAGGCAGACGAGGAAGCCGGGGATGAGTCGATATCAAGTTCCATATCGTCGGGATCGAATGGACCCTGCTGCTGGTGCGGCGGTTGCGACTGCTGTTGGAGTAGTCGGTGCTGCTGTTGAAGTTGCTGTTGTTGGAGAAGTTGCAGCTGCTGATGAGGTTGTTGTTGTTGATGGTGGTGGTGTTGGGGCTGTTGTGACTGGTGCAGCTGAGGAGGGTATGATTCAAACTTGGGATTGGGGGTAGGAGCGGGTTGGGAGTAAATCTGGTTGGGTGATGGTTGAGAGAAGGAATCGAGGACAACGACATGGCACTCTTCAAAATGCTCCACGAGAGCATGAAGGTCCTGCAGGTTGAGACCGCAACATGTGTAATTGCGGCACTAGAGGTGATCGATCACTTAGCAACGGGCACGCGAGGTGGAAGAGGAGTTGAGATGAAACTCACGAGCTCTTCTTCGCGTTCCATGGCCGAGAGCGCGTTGATGAGAGAGCCCCGGTCGGACTCGATTGAGGACGATATCTTTCCTGCACCGCGAAGGTCGGTCGGGCTAGGAGAGGAGGAGTGAGGAGGAGTAGATGAGGAGTAAAAGAACAGGACGTACTCCAAGGGATCAAGGAGTTGGGTAGGCGAGGAACCGGGATGAGAACGGTTACCGAAGGAGCCAGGGCGCCATGAGAAGGGGGAACCGAAGAAAGCGCGTGTGTAAGAGGCAGGATTGAAGGATCCTGAGGGGTTGTTGAGAGAGGAAGAGTAGGCCATGGAGAGATCGTCTTGGAAGACAGAGTGTAGGATAGGTTGAGGTTGAGTCATGTAAGAGTAGAGTTACTGTCCGTTCACTCGACTCGACCCCCGTCTTATTTGTATTTCTACTCACTCGCCCCCCGTGGGAACTCATCTCCCTTTTCCGGTTCGATCATCCTGGACAGATCGCGACACAGCTCGGTCCCTCGTTCCCTCTCCCTCTCCCTACCTCTCGGTATCTACCCATTACCGGTATCCGCATCCTGTACTCTTGCCCCCCCTCCATCCATCTCTTGCTCCTTCACCCACCACTCATCCGCGTCCTAAATCTTAGATCCCTTGGTAATCACGACCCCTGGCACCCCTCCCCACGCGTCTCTGAGACCGAACCGTCCGATAGCTCGGCTCACTCGTAAGGCAGATCCGATCCTAGATCTAGTCTCGATCAGCCACTCCAGTCCCCTGAACTGACTTCCCCCCTTTCAGTTTCACGGGCCCCAAATGACACACCCTCGTCCTGTTGATCACTCACCTTAATCCAGGTTTACATACCCTGTCTTCCGTCAACCATGTCCTGGATGGGCACAACACTAAACCATAGATCTCCAATCACAGATTTGAACTTCCTATGCATTGCATCACATGAACAACGACGCTATGTGACTACAAGCAGCGAGATATGTTACACATCGTTCCTGCATAGCTCTTTGCACTGCGGAAACTTCATATAGCAAACATGAAAACCTACCGTTCCGGTCCTTTTGATCGCTCTCATTGCCATGTTACGCTGCGCGTGCGGATCCAATGTAGCACCGTGGCAGTGTGCACTTCTTGGCTGGTGTGCGTGGTTCGGACAGTTTAGCTTGGTGCGCGTCTTATGCATGTGTGTGTGCATGTGTGCATATGTGTGCCGGGGATCCGAGTCGAGGCATGGAAGTTTAATAGACTGGCACAGCAACCCATCGCACAGCACCGCAAGCGGCCTTTGCCGAGCGCGACTACAGGGCTGGCTGCGGCCCTCCGACGCCGCTCACCGCACAACCACCACCCCGGAGCCCATTACCAACCACACTCCCCGAGCGTCAACGGTGCCTCGTGCGCGTTTCCGTCGTGCCACTACCACCACCAACCACAACTTGTGTTTGCAGTTGCGACCGTACCTGGCCGCGTGTCTGTGCTCTCCGTGGTCCGTTCCGAGCCCGTTGCGTCGCACAAGTCCATTTCGGTTATTGTCCGTTTAATGATCGATTTGATTTTGTCCGTCCGTGCGTCATGGGCCGGGGGAGCCTTGGGGGGGGGGCTTGGGTGCCCGTGCCCGTGCATGGCACGACTGTGGTTGATCATGGCAGGTGCCGGCTGGGGCGTTGACCCGAACCGGAGACACGAATCACGGCCCTTGCAGGGAGGACGAGTGGGTTGTGTCTGTCGTCCCCATGTGTCCAGCGCCGTGCCTGCGGTGATGGTGAGGTTGCGGACGTGGCCGGGTCAATTATAGTCCAGCAACTTACCTGTTTGGCAAAACCAAGGCAGACCCGCGGCGCAACCCCCCTTGCCCCGGACTCCACCAGCTGTCGTCATGCTTTTCTCTGTGATTTGTAATCGAGTGACGCCTGGAAAATCGTCCACCTTGGACTTCGGCAGGCGACGAATGCGGCAATTCTTGATGATGCGCCTCCACTCCTTCGTTCATTCATGTGATCAAAATATTTCCCCTTCCTCCCTTTTTTACGTTGCTCGTTGCTTCTTACGTTCATTCATCTCACAAAGATCGCGTTCAGCTTAGCAATGTGACGCGTTACGCGCAACAAAACCCATCCTTCTGCCTCCGCGCCACACTCCCATGCCGTAACGACGTGGGTTTCCCCCCTCCCCTCTGGGAGAAGCTTCTTGCGAGGCTCCTTCTTGGGCGAGTGCGGGCATGGCTGACCGCCCTGCGGCGCAGACGTGTGATGTGGGGCTGCCATGAGCAGTCCCACCTGCCTCGGTTCATCTATCATCAGACATGGCTTATCTCCCGCCACTAGCAATGTGTCACACCCCACCCACAGACACACCCGCCGCGTTCCAGTGGCGCGCCAGAAGAACACACCCTTCATTTTAACTCTTGTTGAAATTTAAAATAAAGCATACTGTCATATTACATATGGAAGGAGCTTTCGTCTATCAGAGAGATATCATAATATGTAGAACATCAACCAAACGGCCAAAACAGAGCGCAAACAAAAGGTGTTTGAATGCCGTTGTGGTACAGGACTTGAGATCTTGGACAATCTTGGACACAGCACACTCCCTTTCGGCCGGCCGGCTCCGATGGCTTACCTCCTCCGGTGGTGCCTAGCTATCTCGGTCGGCCTTTCTTCGGTCAATTCCTCTTGACACTGACCCTGTAGTAAAACCGGCACTACCACTCACACCAGCCGCGGCCGCTGCGCATAGAAGTCCAGTAATGAGGTAACATCCATCTTTGATCCTTTGATAGACTTGTACGTCCATTCCCTCCGCGGGAAAAAGCTACCGCCGGCGTGGACCCCCAACCGAATCGAGGGGCAACGGCGTCTCAACAATTACCTTTCGCCCTTCGAACGTCGTGTGTGTGTGGCGTATGCCTCAAATCTTTCATTATAAATTGGTGGTGGCTTCTGTAGTCTGGTCAATCACTTGCGAAGCAATAATCATGTGATTTATTTATGGTGACATGCGGTAACCTCTGGCCGAACTTCTGAACTGCTCGCGGCGCGGGCCCCACCGAACACACGGTTCGAGCGAGGAATCTACCCCCCCCCCCCCCCCCTCAGCCGCGCTCTCGCCGCGCCATGTGCCCAGCCCAAAGCGAGCGAAAGGTGCCGTCCAATATGGGTCTCCTGCCTTCCCTGATGATGGATCTGACTGACGCCACAAATCATGCGCATTATTGATCTGCACACCTGGCTGATGCCAAGATAAACCAAGGTATCAAAACGTGCATAGCGAGTTGTGGGTAAAGAAGAACCGTATTACCCCAAGAGGCGTTTGTTATTTTTGTTTGTGGGATAATCAGCTGGGATCTGAATCGTGTTTCCGGATCCAGGTGGAGAAGCACACGGGACAGAGAGATTCGAACTGCTCTCTGCGTATCTGGCAGTCTTTTTTAAGACAAGGTGTGTAGAGAAGTCAATGACCCAGCCCACCCAGCACCCAACTTGGCATAGGGCGTGTGAATCGTTTTGAAGTTAATCGGCGGGTCGGTATCAACATGAAGCAGAGAGGATGCAAAAGACGAAACTTGACCCCACTGCTAAATCTCGATATAGCACTCGTTAATTGAGACCCATTTAGACCTCGATCCCCGATCGCGTCCTCTCCTTTCCCCCCTCCCCCCTCTCTTTATGTTACCGGTACCAATGCACGCTCCCCGTACGAAACCCCAACGAAACCCCCACACCGATCGTCTCGACCTTGCGATCATCAGGAACTACAACTCGATTAATTCGATACGTAGCATGATTCCGCAGCAGCAGCAGCTACTTGCTTTTTCAGTGTCCAGTGTCATAGCTGTATGTACCAACCTAGTCTGCTATCCACGCACGGGCAGCAGATCCTTGCGAACTGACCTGCAAAACCGCGAGGGTGAGCGCCCAAGCCAGCGCTAGACCTGACGCTGATCCTGATTAGCGAGAGAGAGAGACGTTCTCCCTGTTCATTCGAGAGCGAGCTTGTTTTTTTTTGTTTTGCTTCTTCTCGCTTCTAGACGACAATGACGGACAGCCAAGCCCGTCCTCTGGCATTCAATCAACACTCCGAGTAACTTGCGCCTCCCCCGACCGCTTGTTCAACGTTCAAACGTGGAGTCGCGTAGTATGCGTGTCGTAAGGTCAAGTTGGTGCTTCGGCATACATGTGCACGCAGGTCGTAATCCTCTCCTACAACAACATATATAGTAGGCCGTATGGCACTTCCCCCACGGGCTACAGTGCCTAAAACGAAAACAGTCGCATGTGTACATCGCGACAAATGTTGGTGGTCCCGGGCACAAACCAACCTTTGGCACGCCAGGGTTCGCCAACCCAGTTTTAGGGTCAATGATCGCTGACGTGCTGATCGCCCGCCCCTTTATTACATACTCACACTTTCCGCTGTCGTCGCCCAATGACTTGTTTCCCACATTTAGTGCGCGGCAATCGTTGAATTTACTTTTCGCACGACGAATGAAGCTAAGGAAGGGTCCGTCACCAAAGCTACTATTAAGAACGCTAGCCCGAAAGCAGCAGACAAAACGCTGGCAGAGGTTTGTCTGGACGTCACCGTGCATCTATCAAGTTCCCGCAGACCAAGTACGTGATGATTGATCTCATCGTAAGCGAGCTCAACCGCGGAGGAAGGGAAGGAGGAAGGGGGGACTCTCGATCAATTCCTATTTCGATCGGTCAACTCTCGTCCTTGCCTTGGCGTTCCCCCGCATAGGTAGGCACTTAACGGAGGACGCGGTGCCAGTACCTCTCCACCTGCACTACAAGTGGGGGAGGCACAATAACCCCAGGGCAGGTGGGTTGGTCTGCGCCCCCTGGTGCCCCCTCTATCAGACCTGGCCCCGCAACCCCGTACATAACGGACTCTTACAAGGAGATGGGGGATTGCTTATATCAACGAGCATGAGAGGGTCACTTCCACATCCAGGGTCAGCATTTGTTGGTATGGAGGAAGGCATCTGAGAGGACCCCGGGACTCGGGAGGATGTAAGGGGTGGCTACAGTTAGCTATGATAGCAACGGAATGGAAGGGTGCGTTTCATGTTCACACTTCATGTTCACGCTTCTCGTTCACGTTCACGGGGGCGGGGCAGTCGTTGCATACTTCATCATGCCTAATAGCACTACTGGCGCCTGGGCACGCTGACGTCTGCCCGCGGTGGCGTCGGTGCCGAAGTCACTTTTATGGGGACTTTCGTCCTTTCTGATTGCGCAACGTCCTTCCTTTTGATGATCCTGTCCTCGGTGGCACACACACAATACCCGCCTCCCTCCCGGCGCACTCGACCTCACCCCCACCCCAGTCCAGTCGGTCCAGTTCGGTCGTTGCCCCGGGGAATTCCGGGCGCGTTTCGATTTCTGCGTTCGGTGGATCGACACTACCCAAAATCCGTATCAGGCTGTGGTGGCTTTTTTGATCTTCGTGTTCTGGGGTGCACACGAGAAGGGGGACTATGACCGTGACGTGAAGGCGGGGCGCTGGGATGGTCGGCGGGCATTCTGCGTGTGCGCCTTCTTTCGCCTTTCACCACCTAGAAGCCAGGAGCCTGGGCCAAGACTGGCGTAAACTGGTCCCGAACTGAATTCTGACAGAAAAGAAGCAGTTCTGCGCAAAGCTGTGCCATCAGAGTCGCACGAAGAATGTGTTGTCGGGGTACTGGTGAGGTTCACAACATGAGCCGAGGACAATACGATTGAGCGAGTATATGTTTCGGCAGTTTGCGGTGAGTAAGTTGTGCAGTAGCTAGCATAGCTGTGGCAGTTCTTTCGTTTTGCGGCCACCTTCGGAGAGGGGCGCATATATTTGGTTCAGGACTTGTGACCGGTTGTTTGGCCTAGAACCAATGAATACTACCGTAATTGTTTGGGTGCTTGATGTAGAATGGAGGATATACAGAGGGTGCAGTCCGTTTTCCAGACCAGACGGAATTCCCAGAATGCCGTCTGTGTTGTTATCTGTCACCCTCAGACTGACCCTTGCACAACGCTGCCAGGGCGCTCGACTGCCCGAATTCTAGGGTAAGAATGAAGAGGAATCGGGTGATCAGGTAAGGGTCCCGTATAGGATCTCCGAATACGACTTGGAAACGAGGGTTTGAGGGTATCTGGCACGAGTGGTACGGTACTCGTGCCCCACCTCAGGTCACATAACTAGCGCCACCTGATGTCTGCACGAACCACCTGACCTATGTGATAAGGATGTGACGGATGGGTGCATAGATTGAGGACTTCGGAATGGAACATACGGGGGAGTTGGGACAACAGTCGCCCAAGCTGTACGGCAAAACTGAAACGTGAGCACGCGTGAGCGCCGGGCCGATTACACCATCGCCGTGACCTGGGGGAGGTCGTCGGGCTGGCGCTGGCACCATCTTCTAAACTTCTCTCAGCGTGCCCTACCATTAGTGGTCCTTGGTCACGATGAAGGACAATCAAACTGGTCACCGTCGTGACTGACTGAACGGCGTCAGTACGCGGACCCCCAGACACCGCAGTTGTCACCCCGCCCGCCGTCTACTGCAGAGCTGTCTGTTCGAAACTTTTTGGTTTCCTTCGCGAAGTTACTGAGTTTTCCAACTTCGTTCACCGCGTGTTGCGCCACATGGTTACGGGGAGAGCAAGCCGCTCAATTCAACCTGTTGATGCGGCAGGCTTGATCTGATGGATGGACAAACCAAGTCCAGATAGAAGCACCCTTACTCACTACCACACCCTTTCTCACATCGCGAAGTGTTTTCTGCCCGCTCGCCGACTCCTTAGTAGGGTAGTGTTCGGCGACCAACCGGAGACTGGGCGGGCGGGGCAATAGGGGTCAAAGATGGTGGCACATTCAATTGGTTGGGCACAGAACGCTAGAACAAGACAAGTCCTTGAACTTGCGGTGATCGCATTACAACCCCCGCCCACGAACAGCGTTGCGCAATGGTAATACAACAATTTGAGTTGTGGTGCGAGACTCGGATATGTTTTTCAAATATGAACCGTGCCTCCTTCCAGGGGGATCGTGGCTCACCCCTCCTTCATTAGTTCAAGTCTAGCCGCCACACCCGGGATCATGTCTTGGTGCTAAAGAGTGCCCCCCTGTTACGACGGTACATCCCCGCAACACTGTTGCCATCGATTTGTTATCTTCGAAATAGACAATTTCGCCGGCACCGGGCACGACCGCTATCGTACAACGACCAAATATCGTATTGTGGGAATTCGATGTGGATCATGAACGCGACTTCCTCCTGGGTATGATGGGCTCTCATTCTCACCCTCGGTCACTTTAGAAAGTCCCGCAGGTCCTGTCTTCCGACTCCACAGGTCTCCCGGGAACGGCCGGTCGTCTCAGTCGAATGTCGATCCCGCTTCGTCCCCTGCGCAAGAGAACAAAGGGCTTGTATATGAGCCCCAAGGTTCAGAGCCATTTGATGGTGCTCACTTACCCTTATTTCGGGCCATCCGTTCTACCGCCGACCCTCGCTACTTCTTTTCGCAACTTATCGGTATTCCAACAGGACTGCGAACAATCATCGCAGACCGAATACGGCGGATCACCACCTGTGCAAGCAAGCCCGTTCATTCAGGACTAGTTTATAACGCGACCTTAGTGCACGTTCTGGCATATAACAGTAATAGAGCAAGGAGCAACTCTTAAGGCCGACACGCCACTGCGCCTCATGCGCAAGGCTGTGCAGCCTATCTTTGTTCTAGTAAGGTCCTCACAACGCCTTCTGGCACGTCCGACGATCGTCGCATGTCTTCCCGGCCGAACGTCGGACGGCGTGTCAATCCCGACGTGTCGTAGACCTTTCTGTCTTCTGGCAGCGCCTCGCTGGTAATTTCCGCAGCAATCGTTTCCAACCTAGCGTAAACGCGAACATACCAGTTATGGAAAACCCTGATGCCACGTGGCGGGTATGTAGCGCTCGTGTCTGATGGTCCCGCTGATCTCCTGGGCTCGTAACTACAGGACCCGGGACGGGTCGAAAAAGAAGAAATAAGGTGAGCGTATTTTTTGAGACACTATCCGCCTGGGCGTTATCATATGTAGATCTCTGCCTTGGCATGATGCGAGCCCCGCAAAAGGAAGCCATTCTCGTGCACAGTGAAACATTTGCGGAGTTTAGTAACAAAAACCACATGGCAAGACGAATCAGCACTATTTGGTGTTAAGATTGATAACCGCACTGTGTAGGAGGAAGATATTTGGAATCGCGGACTGGTGAGCGAGGGAATGTAGTTCAAGTGTGAGTGATGCATGTGATGCATTTGTGGCATGATCTGCCGGCCCGGCTTGGCCCGAAGGTCGCAACGGGCAGTGGTTTTACTTGAAGTTCGCGTTCGCTACATCAATATACTCTGAACAAGTTCATGAACCAAGTCGACGTCGTCAGTAGTGCTCATCAACATGTCTGTGGGCCCGGGAGGTATTGAATGTCTTGCTGAATGTTCTGGATCTAGTGCACCAGTGTGCAAGAATCTGCTTGGGGTTGAGCGTGAGTGGTCGGAACATATAGGCTGACCGACAGCCGGCACATTCCTGCCCGGTTATACGCACGATGAATAGCATCTGACACCTGCCTTATGGTCACTTGCCCAGATACTAGTAAGGAACTCACAGACGCTGCCAATTGTCATCCAAAGGACGGGGACCATATGGTGAAGTCACACGCAACCTAACATGTCAGGTTTCCTGGAACTTGGGCCTGCAGTCTGTCTGAGAGTGCCGGCTGCTTTCTTGCCCAGGAGCAGACGGCGCGGACGCCTTGTCTTTTGGGTTCGCACTCGCTTTGCTCCTCAAGGACCAGGGAACTGGAGCCGCCGCGTGCGTATCTACCGTCGTCTGGGCCCTAACCCATGTCCAGATCTATATTTTTAACCTCATTCTTGGCGACCGTAAGCGCCCATCGACGCGGGGCCGTGGCCGAGGCTGCTCGAGACAAGACTCGGTCGGGGTGTCTTTGATGGCCGATTGGACCTGCTGTACAGGAAAGGTGCGTGAGTAGTTTTGATGTCGTGAAACTGGCTTTGCGACGTAAATCCCCCCAGTTTCAGTGTGCTAACAGGTAAAGGTTTCAATTCGCTTGTGAGTAACCTGCTTCCAGAGAAAAATAAGAACAAAAGGGACAGGACGACGAGTGACTCACCGTTTTCGATGCCAGAGTCGTCATCCTCGCTAATTAACTCACTTTATCACCGCAATGGATTCCGAGATCACCCACTGGTCAGCTCCTTTGCCGAGAGAAATCCTGTACAATTCAGCGATCTGAACCTTTTTGAACTCTTTAAAGTTCGGTCTGCTGACCCATTCTGGGTGAGCGTCATCAAGGATTCGCTTGGACGGTGTGGGACGCGAACTGCCCCGCCGGATGTCCGTCTCCCCCCTCATCGCCAAAGTCGCCAATCGCGTCCCACGGTATGGCGATCAGGGTGCAGCGGCGTCGCCGGTGGTCCAACCATGCCCTCGGGATATGGCCTTGATTTTTATTTTATTTTTACAGCAAATCTTTTTGGACATGTGACTGGATGGTTGAGCTCCCGGTCAAAGACTCGAAGCCACATCGAGCTTCTGGCCACGCTTCATCGAGTTGACGTCCCCGAGGAAGTTCCTCGTGCGTGTCTAATTTTTCTTGTCGACGATTTGAATGATGAACTTGAAGGTGGCTTAGCTGCTATTCGTCGCTGTGTTGATCAGTCTTCGCGTTTGCGTTAGGGCGGAGTTCGGAATTGGGTCGCATCGTGAGAGATGGCCCAGGTGTAGGGGCACGCAACTCGACGGGGCTGGAACACGACCCACGTCATTTCGGCAGGCAAGTTCGCTCCTCATTCTCTCCGTCTCCGGAATCAGCGGGGCGCCGTCGTTATCTCAACCACGCTCCGTTCCCCTCGGCATTCCGTTCTGGCGCGACCTGGCTCTCCTGCTCCTCTGGCACCGCCTCCGGGCATCACGATGCTGATAAGCGTCGCTCCCCGCCTTCAGCTGCGTCCCACTTGGCTCACGACCGGGGTAAATAGCGCCAAACAGTGTCATGCAGTTGTCGAGCTGGGTGGATTGCAGTGGCCGAGGGCTGTTGAACGAGACCGAGAGCAAAGTCCTAGAAGTGTTGACACCATAGCTTGCTCACTGACGTGGCGGATGTTGGAATGTGAGAGACGGGTTAAATTCACCGATGAGAATAATGGGTAATACGCAACAGTGTGGCCTATGCAGTATGTTGTACCTAGTAACCACTTTTTCGAAGCGGTCCTGTACGCCCATGTAGCTTGGTCACCATCGTCTAGCATCTGGGCATAACTTGTCCATCCAGGTGATGAGGTTGCCATTCTGAACACACTGTGAGCGTTGAGCAAGCCGCCTTTGGCTCATGACGCCGGTTGGCTTCGACACGTACTACACACTTGAGGGGATATCGACTGTCATCGATGTCACCTTCTGCCAGAGCACATACACATAACCGTCATTGGAATCTTTCAAAAGATTACATTGAAGTCGTTTTCTTGGCGAGTCATGTGACTGTAAAGACTGCAAAATTTCCTAATAAATACCTCTTTGCGAGTCGCTGGTTTGCTTCTCGAGGATGCGTTTCGTGTGGCGCCGGCGAGTGGGAGAAGGCGAGGGTTTGCCGGCGCGCGCCACGAAACGCTGATGGCGCTGAGGAGAAGTCTGGCTGTGATACTATTTAGAGCGGCGATTCGGGAAGTATGTACAAGCATTGTAGGTAACTAGTGAGTGGTTATAAGGAGGTACTGGGGCGGTCTGCTAGCGTAGAGAGAGTGAGCGAAAGCGCGAAGCGCTCCTCGATCGAAAATGAGGGTTTTGCTGCCGAGCCGAGGTCGCCAAGGAGGTCGCGACGGGTGGGTGGGAAACCTCCCGGAGCAATCAGAGTGGCCACGGTGGATGCAATAACCTGTATCATCGATCCCATAGCAAAAGGGCGTGGTGGGTGGGTAAAAAGAAAGGATTCCGGTTTTCTAGACCGGTTGGAAAAGCGGGCGGGCAGGTGGCAGCAGGCAAGGTGAGAACGAGTCACGTGCCGTCATGCCCGCTCACTCAAAACTCAAAGACGATGCTCTAAGGCTCTGCTCGTGCCTCGCTCTGCCTTAGACCGGCCAAAATCGTATATAGCTGGTACATACTCACTCACCTTCACCAATCCCTCCACGCGGTCTTCTATTACTGCTACCTTTGAACCCCATGTCAGCAACTCATGAGTTCCCTCTGGGGTTGTCAGGTTCTGGTCTTGCAACGATTTTGCTTTGGTATCTGGATCTGTGGTTAATGTTAATACACGGCACCGCAGCTTAGTCTGAGGAGGGAGGTTTCTATGGCATCTATCCATTCTCTGCTCCTCTCCATCCGTGATGGGGCAGAACGCCTCCTGAAATTCTTTGACCAGACTCGAACGCTCTCGAAGCCGAAATCTGCCCCCATGCCCCCCGAACCTGATACCTTACTCCACTTAGCTCCATCAACTGGCCTACCTCAACCCCACCATTGAGGTTTGTCCCTCGGTCTCGTCGTGTCTCGTGCTCGTCTCACGTGATGTGTCTAGGCTGTGAGCCTTGCTGTGAGCATGGGGATTTACTGAGTCATGCTTTCTCGTGCCTCAAACAGCCAACGCAGTCACCGTCACCTCCGGCAGAATAAAATCCACCACATCATTGCTGTCAAGGTGGAAGATACGTTGGCAAGAAAATAGAGATGTACTTAAATTGGGACAGCATACAACAATCCAAACAAATGTTGGGAACATTGGGAATAATACTACTCGGGCTGTCACGGTGTTGATTCAACCAGCTCTTGCTAACCCTCATAGATGTAGCAAGTCAGTGAAGGGGTATGACTCGAGGATCGGGTGAATACTACCCGTATGGTGACCTCCAAGCCTACCCTTCACCACGCTCCGAAAGTAACTCCGCGGCTCTGTGGAACCCAAGCACCATTGCTTCTTGTCTTGGAGTCCCCCCTCTGTTATTCCGTATGTCTACATCTGCGGCAATGCGTTGCCGTCGTTCCTCGTTTTTGACACATAGGCACCATAGTCGAGTAATAACCGCGCAACCTCTAGATGTCCTTCTCTTAATACATTATGCAGCGGAGTCCAGCCGGATCGGCTTTGCGAGTCCACGTACGCACCGCGGTCAATCAGCAACTTTACCACCTCAAGCTTCCCCTTGGACGATGCTGCATGCAATGCGGTCACACGATTCTTGTACGTTGCGTTGATATTGTCAAGGAATGACCGTACGATGTCAAGCTGTCCATTTTCTGACGCGGTATACAGCGAGGGCTGCTCATTCTCGGAGGGATTTACCTCTTCTCCGCTTTTCTGTAGCGACGCCACTGCCTTGGGGGACCGATTTTGTCGTTTTATAGCTAACGACGTCGGGTTTACCACGCCATCCAAATACATTGTGGCTTCCATGCGTCCAGATAGGGAGCTTGCAACCTCATGGTTCCCCTCGTCGGATGCTATGTCGAAGGGTGTTTGACCATCGTCGTCACGTATGTTGGCATCCGCGCCACTTTCAAGTAGGAGCTTCGCAATATCGAGGCGGCCAGTTTCTGCTACTAAGTGGAGTGGGGTGAAGCCTATCATGGAAGTGGGTAAGTTTAAGTCTGCGCCATTGTCAATTCAGAGCCGAACGACATCCAAATGTCCGCCCCACGAAGCACTGGTCGGTGGGGTCCAGTCAGCTATGGTCTGTGCGTTCACAGCCGCCCCTGCTGGAGAAGGAGCTGTGATATCTCCATTTCTCCGACACGGGAAGCCAATGCCAATGGAGTGAAGTGCTTGTAACCTGGAAGATTGACATCTGCGCTGTGCTCGAGTAAGAACCGCACAATGTCAACGCGTCCGTAGAACGAGGCTCGATGTAGTGGACTCCAGCCCTCGTTGTCCAACACATTCACATCGGCGCCACACCGAACAAGTAACGAAGCGGTATCGGCGTCTTCCATCATGAGTGCCGCAAATAATGGGGTCTCGTGCCATCCTCCTCTGGAATTCACATTCCCTGGGTAGGTTGCGATCAGGTGCTCTATGAGCCAGCGGAAACCGCAAAGAATGGAGTGCACGAATGATTTGATGTACCCCGAGATATATGCCATTTGCCCGCTCTCTTCGAGAAGCGAAACGGGGAACATCGCCAAGGGTTCGAGAATTGACCGAAGGTTGATCTCCGGACGACTCGAGACAAATATATGTACATTTGAAAGTTGTAAACTGACGAGGTCCTCCAAAAATTGAAGCACCTTTTCACGAGCGGTGGGAGTTCCGGAGATGTTGGGAGATTCGTCGAGAGCATCTATGATGATGTACGCTGGCGGCTGTGCTGGGACCTTGAGCATGTCCGTCAGACAGTGCGAGAGTGGCGCTAAGTTGGATGAGGAGGGAGGAGAGGAGATCGCGTCGGTGTTGCTTCTTAGTGTCCCTAAAGTCGAAGAAAAAAGTAGGCCATCAGAGCTAGTCCAGCCTTGCGCATCCTGTCGATTTCTCGTATGACCGCGGACCTAGAAGAGTGCGTAAATATCCACAATAGACGGCGATGAAATGCCAGTGCCACGTACATCAGGATAGTTTTCCCGGAACCAGCTACAGCGAGGGAAATGAACCGGGGTTGTCGTAAGCTCAATATTGTGAGTCGAAAACTCACCTTTTCCTTGGATCCACAACAGGGAACCCTTCGCGTTCCACTCGGCGAAGACGCTTCCCTCGCAGAACCACGTCGCAGTTCCATCCTGATGGGTCTCACGGGCAGTGTTGTAGTTAGGTGACGGATCCGGGGGGGTGAGCCAACTTCGGAACTCCTTTTGCAAGCGATCACCTGTGCCCAGCTTTAGCGCCATGGGACCACAATAGAACCGATCAAGAACGAACGCTTCATCTTATTTATATCGTTCGCAATCTGTTGCATCGTATCTGCCGGAGTCCTGGTCAGCTTCCGCGATGGCGATTCTCGAACGCCGTAAAGGCTTACCCAAAGCCTTCCAGATGCCGTCGACCGATGTTTTGCCACCTATCAAGACAACTCCACATTTGGACGCCAATTACCAGCTGAGAACCTTTGCGCACCATTTATGACCACCTTGACATTATTCACGAGTCCGTAGACAACTTCGAGCGTCTGGGCCATAGTCATCCGACCTTCCTCTTGGGTGAGACGATCCAGCCTGCGTAAGACGAGTTCGATGTCGCTTTCTCCTAGTAGCTTCTTTGCGAATTTCTCTACGCAACGTTGAGCCTTCACTTATCAAAGAGATGGGATCCACTTACTGAATCTACCCTGCTTAATCTGTCTGGTAGTGAGAGCAAGCACGGAAAGTAATTCGACCATTATCTTTACGCTGATCTCCCTTATTGAAGGGGTGAAGGGGAGATCAGTGTGTATTTGAAGGCGTCTGAGGAAATTTCCGGGGCATTCAAACAATTCGACGAGTGCATCGTAGCTCGAGCTGACGCCACTGGCTGTCTGTAGACACATATATGAGGTGGCGCAATCGGAGAATGAAACGGGATACGTGCTGCGATGAGAACATCCACTCCAGCAAAGATCGCTTTTGCTGGTTCGAACGGAACCTGGTAACAGAACTGGTGAAAAAGTAGATAGAATGAATGGGGACATTCGGCTCACTAAGGTAATGGACGTGCCAAGAACACCTGATAACGTACGGACGATCTGGACTATCGGGCTAAGCCAGTTGAGCAACTTGCGATTTCCGTCACGAAAATCTTTGAATTGGTTAGCCTTATTTTTGAGTAGCTTAAGGGTGTCATCTGGAGAAGCGCAAGAACGAAAGCTGTCGGCAAGGGGGTGCGTAGCCAGATCTATCCCAACCTGCTTAATGTAGTCGGCGAGAGCGGCATCAAGGATCGGTTGAAATGATATGGAGGGCATTTTTTCACGGTCTCTTGCAAAGGCTTGGGTTGTATCATAGGGGTGAGTGGGGCAAAGGCGCACGGTCGGTACTTAAGCCAAGTAAGGCCGCGGGCCTACGGTAGGACGATACGAAAGCAAGAACAAAATAAAAGAGAATCGTCTTCGTTCTGAAATATAGTAACCGGCTCTGTGGATCCGATGATCGTCAGCTACGTTCCAAATAGACCTGTTCAAACCCACCTCGCCGAGTCATTCATTCTACAGACCATCGACTCGGAGTAATAAAAACAATACACCGACACTGCCATGTTACATTTTTAGGATTAGTGCAACAACAGCATTCGAAGGCGCTCTGTGATCGATGTGATCCGTGGAGTTGATTTTTGACGCCCAACAGAAGTCGACTCGGACGAGGACCCCCCCTTCTCCCCCCCATCGCCTTGGGCACCATAATCGGCCTCGGTCGCGGAACGTTGTACCAGGTGTGCATGCTTGCTCCTGGATCTATCAGTGCAGTGCCTCGACCCACCCACTTCTAGATCTATATTTCCAAGCCGGGATTTCGGCAGGGTTTCTTCTACTCATTATTTACTATTTTCTAGTCAGATTTTTTTTCCACAAGAGTCTTGGGTAGAAGGAACGTGGCTTGAACAGCTTGGACTGCTTTGCACTTCGACGTTACGCGACGGAAGCAATCCCACGTCATAAAAGATCAACTACTAGTATAGTCGGTTTGAGCCCGCACAACTCACGGGTTGATATCAAAATCGATCGTTTCCGCACAACGAAACAGCCATCTCTCCCTTGGACAACCAAGAAGAATGCCAGGCCATCGGCCTGAAGACATAGCCCGGATTATACATTGCACGTGGCTGAAGTGCCTTCGAAAGTGCCTTGTTTAGGCTCATGCTTGGGCTCATGGGCGCACCATGTTTCTGCGGTTCACTTTGACCCTTTTCTGATATACACTGGCAGAGTATGCCAGTAACTTCAGATCATGTCGTCGTCACCACCCAAATTTAGAGGTCGAATTACATGGGCTACTCGGGCGGCGTCTTCGGTGTACGTCTCGGGGACGGGTAGAGACGGACTTCCCGAGGGCCCCGCCTGGGACAATGCACATGTAGCGTGTGCGTCTCGTTTAGATGATGATGTGTGGTGCCGATACACCACGGGGAAATGCTTCGTGAGTGGAGTAAAGTGGAGCGATACGGCGCGGGGTATCAGGATATATCAGGTGTCGTTTTGCGTGGCGTGGGGGTTATTTTTGGACACAACTTAAACAGTGCATGGACCTTGGCATGGACATCATGGAGTCTCACTCGAGCAGAACAATTATTGTAGTAAACGTTGGGCCTCCGCACTTACGTTGGTTCTTCTTGCTTGAACTGTAACTGAGACCCCCGGATAGGCCTATACTGTAAGCCCGTTTCAACAATGGCACGGTTACCGCGGCGTGTTAACGTTTTTTGCCCCCGGGCCGAGATGCTGCTTCCCGCTATACTTCCGACACACTTCCGACGCGTTTTCGATTGTCTTCACTGCGTCTAGCCTTCCATGTCACCAGTCCTCGGCCACTGAGTAGTTTCATCGACATCATCGCTAAGAATGATCGTCTGTAGATATCCCATGTGAGGGCTAACCCATCGTCACCGATCGAGAGGGTTGACTCCTGATCTTATCTTTTGAAATACGCTAGCAGTCGTGCGGGGGCCTACAGAGGGGGGATGAGCAGGTCGAACCACCACAGTCGGATGATCCATTTGGATAAGAAGCAACGTTACCCCTAAGGCGCTTACCTTGGGCCAGGTTTTGATCCAGTACTCAGTTGCCCCACCAGCCCATCCGCGATGGCAGCGGACTGGCACAAGGGGTTGGGGAAGCATCCTAGTTACAGTAAGAGAAAGAAAAGGAGGCGCCAGAGGTAGGCGCTGTGGCGTTGGTCGGTCTCAAAATGCGGTGTTACCCTTCGTCGGCGCTCTGGATCGAGAGCGCCTCGGGGGACATGGTTCTGACAGTGACTGGGAGAGTTCACTTGTGCAAACCATCATGGGATAGGGACTCGTGTTTGAGTACCCGGCCTTCGTAGGGCGAAAAGGCGTCCTCGGCGTAGCTGAGTCGTAAGATAAGCATAATAAGCGGCCCGGGGCTCCGCCCCACCTTGATACATACAGTAGTCCCACTTCACTCCCGAGTCGCTCCCGAGTCGGACTGTAAGTAATATACTGTGAACGAGAAGCAATTGGTCAGAGCAATGTCCGGCCATGTGTGTGGGTTCGTCATCATGCAGCAAGAGTCGTCATCACTGATTTGTCGCTGATGACAGTACGGACCTGGTTGTGTGGGGTAGTCGGCGTGGTGGTGCTACCGACTGCGCGCTCGTTAGGGAGAAGCCCTAGGCTAGCACATGCGCACACAAGATACGACGCTTCCGTCTCACACCGCGGGGGCTGTTTCCCTCCGCTGTCCTAGATTCTTCCTAGGTGCTGGATCACGTATTGTCTGTCCCATATGCTACCCTTCGATGTTGACTCGGCCGTATGTCATATTCTGAACTATCGGGCCCTGACGCTGACAGGCAGATGCACTACGATCGACACGACCCTCAATTGTCTCCTGAGTTTGAGTTTGAGGTTCGCAGTACGTATCTTCACGTTGTAGCACGATGAGAATGAGTAATAGTCAAATCAAGGTCGTCAGGATCCGATCGCGTCTAGCTTGGTCAATGAATGACCCAACAAAACAAATGTGCGATTGGAAGGTCCACTTCTGGGTCCAGAGGGAGTACCACTAGTAGACTCGTTCGAGGATAGACTGCCAACTGCCAAAGATAGTATTACATCCATCAGTACCATGTTCAAAATCCCTCTGGAAAAGCTGTTGTGAACACTTTTTTTTTGCGCCGTGAAGGGGGGCGTGGACTTGCTATCGTAGTTTGCGGGGAACTTGACGTTCGACCTGGTTCTCGGTGAACAACTAAGTCACCGAACTTTTGCGCCTATCGCCAGTCGATTCGCCACCTCAAGGCCTCAAGCTCAAGCTTCAAGCGCCACCTAGCCCGGCTAGGGCAACTGCGACGATTTATACCCTGAATCTTATCAGGACAACTAGCCCGGCAACTCAGCTGGTTATCACGAGAATGTGGATCTGCGACCATGAGGACAGGATATGGGTTAGTCAGTCGAAACGGGGTCCTCTGCAGAACCACGGTGTCGGGTTTTTTTCGGGGAAATTAAATCCCCAGAGTCGTTCGCAGAAACAAACAACAGTTCGGTCGTGCGCTCACAAACGAACCCGAATCAGGGTTGTCGATGAGACTTCCTAGGTAAAGCCGGCTGTCTGGGCGACATATCACATAGCGCTCCGTGGAGGAAGCAAGGGTCATGCCCCCCCCCATTTACGGATAACGTTTCGATTCAAGCAACCAACCTGCATGAGAGGTGTAGTTTATTGCGCACTTTTTTGGTTCATGCCGCTCGGAGTTGTTAGGATTCTGTTGGGAACCGCGATCGCAGAACAGTGGGGCGCTTGAAGCTGCAGGCGCTGTAGCTGACATTGGGAAGGGCGTGTCCATAAAAAGTACAACGGAACTAACAACGATGGGATGGGATATATCGGGCCATCAACACTCGTAACAACGGGGCAACTCGAAATCAAACGAATTTGCACTGAGGAAGCGCGCGGGGAAGGAAGTGCAGGAGTTTGTATAGGGCCGAAGAATTTGGATCAGGTGGACACCGATTACGGTTCTACAGCAGCCTGCAATGGTCGGGCTTCGTGGGCCATACAATACGTGCTTATCGCTTGAAGAGTCGCTTCCCACGTAATGGCCGAGAAGCGCCGACACGCCCCGTCTCTTGCTGGTACATGCGGTACGCCTCGCGTAGGTGGTCAGGAGACAGAGGCCCCTTCTCTCCGCGACGAGCTTGGACCGCTCGGGCTGTAAACCAAGCAATAAGACCATCATTGCTATGGCACGAAATGGGCATGGAATCACCTTTCTCTACGATCTCCCCAACAAAGACCTTGGTGAACCCAGCCACGATCTGCGCCACGGGCATGGATACTTGCTGACCGAGGCTCTGTTGAATTACCTGCCAAGACGCCGAGTTCGAATGTGAGATGTTTAATTTACGCCACGGCCGACGTGCACGAAAGAGATGTGTCATACCTTTCGAACAGCTTGCTTCGGGAGGGCATGGCGGCGATATGCCTCGAAGCGCTCGTACTGCTCCGGAGTAAAATTGTCCATGAGGACCCTGACAAAAAACAGGAGATATAGGGGGAAAAAAAGAACGAGAACGAGAACGCACTTGAGGTTATCTTTAGACTGGCTCTGCCAGGAGAGTTGAGCAGAGTAGTCGTCGTCGGCCATCGCGGGAAGCAGCTCATCTTCGACTTCTGCTTCCTCTTCCATGGCGCCGATGGGCCGCTGTACTCCTGCGGCAGATGCAGCATTTGTGGAGGTATTTGAACCAGTGGCTACAGCGTCTGCGGCGGGAGTGACGGGTGCTGGAACGGGCGGGACGGTTGGTGTCGTCGCCACTGGCTGTGTCCACTGAATTGGGGCAGCCGTTGCAGGGCTGGAGGTAGCACTTGGAGCAGCGGTGGACGGGGATGCAACGTCAGGAGTGGTAGGAAGTGGCGAGTCTCGTGCACCAGCGCGGGGTTTACGACCTCGTTTAGCAGCAGTGGTTCCAGGGCCGCGAGCGCGACCTCGAGGGGTTGCAGAAGCGCCAGGATTGGAAGGATTGGCGGGAATGAAAGTGCGGTCTTGAGTAAAAGGGGAGGCCATGGGTGTTGCGTGGACGGATTTACCAAAATAGGACAAGTCGACTTTTACTCCAACCACGGTCGCTCGATGGCTCGCAGTTTATATAGCATTTCGCCTTCGCCTGGCCCCCTCTCGCCTTCTTTCTCAGACGACTCTTCGTCGCTTGACGGCGCTCCGTCTGCGTTCCCTGACTACCCTGACGGCGCTCAACACCCCGCAAATTCGCGTTCCGGTTCCCCGACACGCGGAGGGGGTCCGCCAGCGAACACTGCTGGTCCGGACGTTGTCACTTGTCAATGGGAAGATTGTGGTGCCGCTTTCGACGACTTAAGCATGTTCATACGCCACCTGCACGAAGGTGCACCGCGCTTTCCCCTCCTTGGCTTCCTGACTCCGCCGAAGCGCCCTGACATTCTCCTACCTCCGCAGATCACATAGGCGTGCACAAATCCAACTACACCTGTGAATGGGCCACGTGCACTCGTCGTGGTCTCCCTCAGACTTCTCGCTTCGCACTTATTTCCCACCTCCGATCACACACCGGCGAAAAGCCCTTTACCTGCGAGCTACCCGGTACGCGTTCTTCCATCACTTCCAAGCCGTCATTTTCTTGAGCCCCGTGCAACCTTAGAGTGTGACAAGTCCTTCACGCGCTCCGACGCCCTAGCCAAACACATGCGCCTCCAACATAATGTCGAAGCCGGTGCGCCTGGCCGTGGCGGCAATCGCAAGCGGAAACGTGACCGCGAAGAACCCTCTCGCCCGACAGCCTCGGCAGTGTCAGACCCGGCCGGCTTCAGCATATTCAAAGTGGAGCCAAATACGCCGTCTGAGCTGCACATCCCCGCCGAACCGGGCGGGACCCCCGGCGCAGACGAATATTTAAACGGCGGGCGTTCGCCCAGCCCAAGCGACGAGGGCCTTCCCCCCTACCTCGCCCAGGACCTCGACCCTGCAACGGGCCTCATTCGTGGGCGGGCGCCGGCGATGGTCAAGTACCTCGTGATGAAAGCCAAGGTCGTCTTCGCGCTTGAGCAGCACTCCACGCTCATGGAGGAGCTCCGTGTGCTGCGCGCCGAGGAGCGTTTGTTGCGCCAGGAAAAAGACAAAGCCCTTGACTCGATCATGCGTACGGAGTTTGGGTGAGTCTTTGCTTGGGTTTGATGTTGTCTTGGAGAGAGGGGACTTACGTGGCTCGGGGGAATGCGCAGACCGGCGGTCGAACCGCTATTATCAACGGCCGGGGAACCGTCTCCACTCGCCGAATCCTATCCACCTGAAGGGCACGCTCCGCCTGAGCTCCACCAATGAACGTCAGCTGGCGTGTGGTCTATCCACTTCTGTGCGGGGTTGTGCGTGGTCAGAGGCCGGCTGGCCGCCTTGGTTGGGAGGCCATATCTTTTTGTCTGGAGCCTGGCCGCGTGGTGCGGCTCGCTCAGACTTCATTTTATTAGCACAGCAGGCTTTCCATCTCCGCTTCTTGCGTAACGCCTGCTGCTGCCTGACTTTACCTCGATTCGAGTACCCGATCGAATACCAATGTCTTGCTGGATGCCAATCCTACTGGTTCTTTTCCCCGTCTTGTAGCCCAATGATACGCGTTCCTAGTCAGCCGACCACGAAGGGGGGAGCTTCTAGGGCCTCGCAACATGCGCATGCGAAATAGCTACCGGCAGTTGCGCTGGAATATTAAACGCCACCACGCGTTTCCGCCGGCACTGGTATCCTTTCTACTACTGCAGAAGAATATTCCCATGCACGTGGTGGATGTGTTACGGGGTATGTGGTAACAGATATCCACGTAGCTGACTTCGGAACTCACTTGACTTTTGCTGATGTCGCCCTGCTCAGGCGTGGTCTGTCTACGGTACAATGCAACGCATGTCCCTGCCAACTAGAGTTAGGTCCACTGTCACGGAAGCTGTATGCAAGGAATTGAGAGTAATTAATTGTCTTCTCGAATCCCGAACAAAGGGGGGTATATTCTGTGCAGTATCATATGTGTATGCGCTCGCCCCCACTGGCCCTAGCGCCCCCCTCCGATTGCGATACAGCGGTACGTGGTCTTTACTTTGTGGTCATTACTACAACACAACAGCGCCACCACCGCCACTGGGCAGGCCAGGCCAATGCGCTGATGTAAAACAGACAATAATTGGCGAGACAATCCCCCATATATTTACAAGGGCAAACGTCACTTATGCTCGCGCCTGTGCCAGTGGCGCTGGTACCAGTGTAGTTGGCACTACCGGCGCAATGTCGGACTTTGTCTAAAAAAGGAAGTGGCTGGGAGCAGCGAGTCGCCACATTCTCGAGACAAAGGGACATCGACCGCTCTTGATAAACCTCGCCACTTGCACTTTTCTTGATCCATCCCCTTGTTTTCTCTCATCATCTGCATACATTATGTCATCTAGTGAAATCCCTCGCAAAGGCGTCGCTCAGGGCGGTCGCCCCCTGAAACGACAGCCCACTGGGGTACCCATCCCCGCAGGACAAACTGGCTCGCGTCCAAAAGTACGTCTCGATCCCTGACGTTGAGCACCGCAAGTCACACGACTCACCTTTTTCCGCGCGCCCAGAAAACGACGGCTCGTAGGAAGCTCCATAAAGAACGCTCGATGCGCATCCCGGCCATCGAGAACGACATGATGAACCGCATCGGCGTGTCCAAGAAGCGCAAAGCCGTTGCCCGCGCAGCCTCTACCAAGTCGAGCAGTCCGTACAAGAACTTGTTGGTTGGAATCGCGCGCACAGAGGACCCGACCAGCGACGCCGAAGACACCAGCGGAAGTAGCACCCACCTTGTGCGCTGTGAATCGCCGTCGCCATTACCCAAGTCCTCGCCCTCACACACCCGCTCGTCTTCTCCGCAACCACCCGAGCTGCCCGCTACCGTTACCGGCGCCGCAGAAGCGAAGGGCAAGAAGCAGCGTATCACGGGCCAATCCTCGATCGTCTTGCGGCCGTTGCCGTCGCGTGTCGCCGCCTCCTCTTCTCACTGCGCGGGTTCTCCCACCGTGCACCCGCTTTCTCGTACCCGCCAAGACGCCTTGACAACCCATGAGGCGCGTCCAAGTGGAACCGCATCCTCTTCCCCCCGTTCTGGGTCCTTCTCACCACGCAAACGGTCCCCCCTCGCTGTCGCCCCTCCCATTGAGAATTTTCCCTCCGTTCCTGTGCCTGTGGCCGCGATCCCAGACGACAGTGCCGGATCCACCGCCCAGTCGACAAGAGTGCAGGGGGAGGGTGCGGGTGCTCCCCGCGTTGACTCCAGCGAGGAAAGCGACTCTCAAAGCGAAGACCTTTCTATCTCAGACGCGACCTCACATGAGAGCGAGCGTGTGGAATCCAGCGTCCCGGATATCTCCGCTGCGAACGTTGCTCAAGCGGCAGCCATGAAGCGATCGCTGCTATGCCAGATCGAGGGGCGCAATGAAGGAGGGAAGTGGGACGATCTCCAGGGCTTCCTTCATAGCCTCGCACCCAGCGAGATTTGTGGGCTTCTCAAGACGGCGACACGGGCAGGTCGGCGAGCGCTGCGCAGGCTTGCGGGGAAGGAGATGGCGGATTCAGACAACCGCAATGAAGAGGACGATGCGCGCACTCTGAGGAGGTACGTCCAGTACAGACCCTAAAATCCAGTTTCCCTCTGAAAACCCTGTCTCGCAGGGCGCAGGCCCCCGACGACGCCGGATCGGACGGAGAAGAAGTCGTGTCAGTGCCTCCGCGGCGAAGACGGTTCCTCTATAAGGCCAAAGGCAATGCGCGCGCCAGGTCTCCATCTCCGCCGCTTCCTTCGTCTCCGTCCCCAGTCTTCGTCTCTCAGACCGGTGCCGTCGCGAGCTCTTCTCGCGCGTCTAATTGCCTTGTAACACGCAAACGCTCGAGGACACCCGAGAGCGCGTCCGACGACGACGACGACAAGGACACCCCCGAGCCCCCGACAAAGCGACAGAAGAGAGGACCAGGCATCAAACCCCGGCCCCTCCGGCGCGAAGGCGCATTTCTCCATTATTCCGCACCACTCCCGGCCGAGGATACAGACCAGCAGCAGACGGTACACGTAAACCTCATCAAGAACTTCCTGGATCAAGTCCAGGACCTCGGAGTCGACGTCTCCGGCTGGCTTTCGCGCGGCAGCGGCATCACGCCGCCCAATTGTGATCCGTATGTTGCAGCGCGCGATGACGACGACGACGACGACTGGACGCTGCGGGCGGAGCCTGAGCTTCATGGTGCTGCGCGTCGGCGACATCGGGGTGCGCGAGTGGACGACGACGATGCGACGCGGCGCCCACGTTTGTATGCTGTCTCGCGGACATGATCGACCGCCACCATTTGCGTCTCATACGCTACGCGCAGCGCCTCGGCGAAGGACCTGCTGCCTCTGAGAATACTGACGACACTCGCTGCCTCCCCGCAACCGCAGCCGCTGGACATCGGCTTGGGCTTTGGAGCGGGTGATATAACGGGTACTTACGACGACAAGGACATCGTCAGGCCGAACTTGGACGACAAGGTTTTTCTTTTCTTTTCTACACTTATATTGCGGACAGAAACTGGTTGGACATGGCTGTTGTAAGGAGAAAGTACTACAGTAAATGACAAGGACTAATTGGGGCGCTAACCCGAGACGACGGAGTATCAGGCCTATATATCAGGTTTCCTGTACGGTACAGTATTGACAAAGGGAATTTCTTAGTTCGCGCGGTCTTTATTTTTTGAATTGGCTTCAGCCTTCTTTCCTCTAGTGTCCTTTTCATCGTGTCATTAATATCTAAGATTTGATATAAAAGTGCCTTGCCCTGATTAACTTGATTTAGGGCTTTCATTCGTCCTCGCAAACCATCCAGGGGCATAATCGGCCCTCGAGAGAGAATAATACTTCGATAAGTGTGGCTGGACAGGCCGTAATTTTCCTCGTTGCTTCACGACCTACAGATAGTCGTACGGGAACCGACGTGTGGTTCACCCAGGACAGTGGGGAGTCGTCGCGCGTCTAGATGTAGACAAAACGTTTCCTCTGCGGACTTGCAAGTGCCAGTGTCAAGCGCGCGTCAAGCCATTGATTGGATTGTGACAAGGGCTGACAGCGCTGTGATGTCGCCTACCTCCGTGTGACTTTATGACTAAGAGGACCGTAACGGCAGGGAGGTGTAGGCGAGAGAATTCTGTTGTTACAGTCGAAAACTCGCTGTTTAAATACATGAGAACTATGCGCTTGCGCGTCGCGCTGACGCGGCCTACTCCTATTCATACAATAACACATCGCGGAATCAAGGCTCGGGATACCTGCAATATACAGGCTTGTGCGTCGTCTGACTAATATCCGCAAGTCACAGGATTGCGGGTGGGTCATGAGTTCACAACATCACCCCGTCGTCAACCTCTTGTGACTCCTGTCACAACTGGGAAGAGAAATTCCGAGAATAGAAAACCGTATCGTAAACGTACAATCAAACAACTTGGATGCGGAGTAGCGAAGCGTTTTTATCGGAGGCCAGAAGATCCTGGAATATTTTTATTTTGCTTTTGTTTTGCTCGCAATGCTGCCACGTCCTTCTTTTGCAGATCGGAACTTGCAAACCACAGAGACTTTTGAGAATGAGAAGACGGAACATATCGCTGGAGTCTTGCGCCGTTGTACAGGCTTTTGAGAACATATCCGTTTCGTGTCTGTAGCTGGTACGTGTTTTTATCAGTGACATCTCTGATGAGGAAGGGGCCATCCCAGCGTGGATGGAGCTTCGTACCGGCTTCGTGCCGCCTTTTCACCAGATCTCCAACACCAAGGCCTCTTTCCCGATACTGTTCTTCTCGCTGGGATGCTTCCTTCTCCAGTCGCGACGCTGCTCTGTCACGGCGCAGCCGGGACGGAGCCTATACGAAAACCCGAAGTACATGCAAGACGACCCACGATGGGACCAAGAAGTCCGCGGAGCCACAGCAGTGCTCGAACGCCTGCTAGAGAGTTGGGAGAAAGCACCACGCGCAGAAGATCACGTGCGAATTGGACGCGCGGTGAGCACACGTGACCCTTACCCGCCATCACGTGACTATCAGGAGGCGTGGGATTAGGTCCGAGTTATTGGCCGTCACGTGACCCCGGCACGTGACCTGCCTAGAATGGTCCGGAAGAGCCCAGATGAGCTTGTGCCTAGGCTAAGGCTAGAATGTGAGTCCAGATGAGCTTGAGCCTGGACGCGGTCTAGATTGGTGACTCGTGTTGTGTTATCTCTGACTCATGCCATGAGGGCCTTATGCCATTGGTGGATTTCGATGTGGATGACTGATGCGAATCGAGGGCCTTGTGCTATTGGATAGGTGTATTAGGGTTTCGGATTCGGGCTGAGCTTGAAAGCTCCCCCCTTGTAGTATAAGTAGAGGGCTTTGGACGCGTTATAGTCCTTAGCTTTGATATCTTGTGTCAATCCTTCCCAGCGTGGAGATTGTATAAAGCTAGATTGCCTCATTGACCATCCCTTCCTTTGTCCTCTTTGCTAGTGTGCTGGAGTTCTCGCCACTACGCGTCCCGCTATAAGTCGTGCTTAGTCATCGCCGACTTCTTGATCTTATCATCTTCGACATTATCTTGGTCCTTGGACACGACGAGCCACTTGGACGCAGCGAACCGGCAACGGTCACGTGATTGACAGCAGACGTCCGGAAGGAACGTAACATGCTCGGTCGTTAGCTTCTTGGCGGAAACGAGCCAAATTTTGAATATGCTCCAGCCGTCGCTGCTGGATGAAATCAATCTCCTCGTCCGTCGGATTTCGTTGGAACACTTGGTGGATCCTTTCGCTAGGTAAGCGCGCCTCCCTTCCATACATCAAGAAGAACGGGGACACACCCGTAGACGAGCTAGTATGTGCTCGGTAGGCGAGCAAGGCATCTGGGAGAAGTTCGTCCCATTGGTTTTGCCTCTGGGGCGCCGTCATCCTAGCTAACATCTGTGTCAGGATGTCGTTAAATTTTTCCAAGCGTCCATTGGTTTGCGGATGATATGGAGTGGTGCGGGAGTGTTGAATCTCAAGCCGACGAAGTAAGTTCTGCATTTCATATGAGAGGAACTCTGCACCGTTGTCGGTGAGGACGGTAACCGGTTTCCCATAGGTGTGTATGATATATCGCAACATGTCGGCGACGACATCGCTCGAGCGTTGCGGGATGGCCTGGGCAATCGTCCAGTCAGTGCCGAGATCCATAGCAGTGAGGAGGTAACGATTCCCCTTCAAGGTTTTTGGGAGAGGTCCGACGAAATCGAATGCCCATGCATCTCCGGCGTCAACCCGTGGAATGGGATGGAGCGGCTGCATAGAGACTGGGTCTCGGTGAGTGAACTGACACTCGTCGCAACTCCTCAGTGTACGTTCAACAATCTCTTGTGCGTACGGGATGTGAGCTCGTGTTTGGAGGGCGGCTACGATGGTTTTCACTCCCAAATGGCCTAACTCGCGATGGATCGTCCTTACCACTTCCTCGGCCATATCCTGCGTCGTCGGGACTTCGACCTCCACTTCCTCTCCCCAGCGGTTGGGAGTCTTCTTACACAAGAGGTCTCTGTTCAGCAGGTACGATCCATTTCCGACGGTCGCTGACTCTTCTCCTTGTTGTAGGCGTCTCTTATACTCGGCAAATGTCTGGAAGATGGCACTACGATCCTTCTTTTCTTCCTCGAACGGGTTCAATGGGGCGGCGAAGAGTGGTGTGAGAGTTTCGGAATCCGGTATGTCCCGATGCCCTTTTCTACGCGACAGTGCGTCTGCGACGAGCTGATGTCTTCCTGGCCTGTAGATGATTTCGACATCGAAATGAGCGATGTCATCCACAAAGCGTGCCAGTCGACGACCAAGATTCTTCTGCGTTAGGAAGTATTTAAGAGATTCATGATCGGTGCGTACAAGGATTGGAGATCCCTCAATGTAGCCTCTCCATTTGTGTAATGCATATACGATTGCAAGCATCTCTCTCTCTTGCGCGGAGTACCTTTGTTCGGTGGGTGTCATGCGCCGCGATTCGAAAGCGATAGGCCGTAAGTCTTTTTCTTTGAATTTGAAGCGGTCTTTTTGCTCACCAGCCTCTTTCCCCTTCTTTAACTCAGCAGACGGGTCAGAAGTCTGCTGAAGTACGGCTCCCAAACAGTCTCCGGAAGCATCGGTGTCTACGACGAATAGTCGCCAAGGCGTTGGATGGATGAGTAAATCGGCAGAGGTCAGTGCGTCCTTGAGATGTTTCATCGCCAACTCACAATCAGCGTCCCACCATATCGGTGTTCCTCGGCGTGGACTTCCCTCCAACAACTTGTACATTGGACCGGCGGTCTTCGCAAAATTTCGTATGAATCGACGGTAATATCCCGCGACATTCAGGAAGCCTCGTACCTCGGAAATCGTGGTGCATGAAGGCCACTTTAGAATTGCGTCGACCTTCTCAGGATTCGTTCGAAGACCTTCCCCAGACGCAATGTGACCAAGGTAAAGGATGGAAGAACGACCCCACGTACATTTCTTTTCGTTCAAGATGAGGCCGTGCTTGTTAAGCTCGCGCACAACGTCCAAGACATTTTGTACATGGTCATCCTCTGTCGAAGAGAAGACGATGACGTCGTCCAAATAGACCATGGCGCAGCGGTCGATAAAGGTGCGTAGAATCTCGTTCATCATAGCCTGAAAAGTGGCGGGGGCGTTCGTAAGCCCGAAAGGCATTACGCGGAACTGGAAGTGACCATATCGACAGGTGAATGCTGTCTTTTCTTTTGCGTCTTCAGCTAATCTTACCTGCCAGTATCCGCTTCGCAAATCAAGGCATGTGAAGTGCTTTGCCCCCACAAGATTTCGGTAGCACTCGTCTATCCGTGGTAGGGGGTAAGCGTTCGATTTGGTGAGTTTATTGAGTGCCCGGAAGGCTCAATGACTCCCTCGTTCAATCCTTCGTCAATGAAGCTTTTGATAGCTTCGTGTTCAACAGGTGTTAGCGGGCGTCCATAGCGTCTCAATGGCTTTGCATCGCCCACGTCAATGTGGTGAACCCATTTCCGAAGGGGTGGAAAACCTACTTTCTCCCTAAAGGCTCCTGGTACCGCTTCTTTTACGATTCGTTTGACGCGCTCACCGAACGTCTCTTTAGTTGTCATGGCGCTCCCAACGTTCGTAACTGTGGACTCATCATCCCTTGGAGCAGCATTGTCCGGCGTATGATGCATAAGTATGGGGCGAGGAGGGCCCAAGTGCGTGGGCCGAAAACGCCAAGCGATTTTTGATAACAAGGTCGCGACATTTAGCTTTTCTTTTGAGGGGAGCGGTTTGATGGAGAAGCGAATTTGCTCCTCCGGATGCGTAAGTTCATACGCATCGTCGTCCCACCTCGGAGCGGCTTCGTGTCTCTTGAGCCAGGTGCGTCCTAAAAGTAGATCGTAACGGAACTGTGAAGCGTTATCCAGGACATAGGCGTAGCACTGGGAGAGCAAGCCCCCGATTTTGAGCGTAAACGACGCGAAGGCCGTAGTGGTTGTGCGTCCGGCGCCGACTATTTCCCTTGTGGTGATGGGGAAAACTTGGGCTCCCGCAAGACGCGCCTTTCGCACGGTAAGGTAATTAGATTCGGCTCCTGTGTCGAGTATCGTATTGACGGAAATGAAGGAGGGTACGTTCATCGGCAACTTCGACTTCGGAGGTCCGATCTCCATCTCGTATATCGGCAGTCCGGGATGCGCAACATTGAAAACTTCCAACGGCTCTTCTTTGGTCCCCTTCAAAACGGCGCTAGGAGGCGATAGAAAACCCAAATCGGGCGAGACTGGTGTTTCGGGGAACACGGGGGAGACGGGTCGCCAGTCCGTTTCTAAGGTGGTTTCTTCGGTCAACGTAGGTGAGGCAGGTCGCCATTCTTTCTCCTCAGAAGGGGCTTCAAAGAACCTGTTAGAGGCGGGTCGCAGCTTCCTCTTCCGAGCTATCTCGAAAGAGTTCACTACATCCCTGCTAGGCGAGCCCGGATCTTCGGGAGGCATGAGACGAACGGGCGGCCATTGCTCGCTCCAGTCCCCAGGTCCTCCCTCGCATTCGCTATAGATCACTTTCGCCAATTCTTCTTCGTCCCCTTCGGTGAGTGTTCCGCATTTATCTTCCATCATGTTAGCCTCAGTAACCAGATATTGTAGCTCCAGGTCCGGCTTCTCAGGATTGTAGTTTTCGGGTACGTATTCTTCGGATACGTAGCGCTCCGGTGGATACTGCAGTTCTGGTTCGGGCTTCTCGGCTTCCACTTCTTCAGACTGATACTCCTCTGTTGCAGACTCCTCGATCTCCTCGAATAGATGCAATGGCTTTGTCGTCCGGAGACGTCCAGCCACCACTCGTTTCTCTGCTCCGTTGGTCGAGCGTCGGAGGGGCTTGCGGCAGTCCCGCGCAAAATGTCCGGACTCGTTACAGTTATAGCAGCGAGCCGAGGCAGGCGGCTTACGCGGATCCCGGCTCATGTTCATCGCGTCTAAGTCCATGGGCTCGGGTTGACTCGACGAAGCTGTAGAGGTTAGATAAGGCATCGTAGTCGAGGTAGGGCGTGTCGATGATGAGGACAGTGTACGATACTTCTTGAAAGGCTTCAGGGGACCCGTCTGGGTCATCGGCGTTCCCTGGGCTAGTTTATTAAGACTGTCCCATTGTCTAGCGGCAGAATAATACAGCGCCATGTCTTCCTCAGAGCGAGCCATAAGTTGGATTGACAACTCCTTTGGGAGCTTCAGGGTGAAGCGGTATTTGCGATCATTGAACGTCATCTCCGGAGGAGGGATCTGGGCTTCGATATCCTCAAAGCGGCGAGTGTACTCAGAGACGCCTCCACGACAGTTCAGGTTCTCAAGGCGAGCTCTGAGCTCATTAGCATGCGCTGGGTGGGCCCAGTGATTCATCATCATCTTTTTCAAGTCATCCCAAGGCGGAATACGGCCGCCGTTCGCGAGCCTCCGGGCATGGTACCAAGCGAGCGCAGCGTCCCGAAAAACTTGCGTGGCATGCTGAGTCCAACGATCCCTTGGAACTCTGCCAGTGTCAAGCGCGTCTTCGGCCAATACTATCCATGCAGCAACATTGTCAGTAGCCTTTCCAGAGAAAGGTTGGACCGCTAGTCGCGAGAAACTTTCCCTAGGCGACGACGGGCGCGGCGGGGCCGCAGGGGCAGCAATAGTGAGATTGGTGTGAGTGAACGCAGTTTCTATTGACCTCTGAAACTGCTGGGACGTGACTACATTACTCTTCACAGCGTGAAGCTGCTGTTCGAACTCGTGAAATATCATTCGTATAGCTTGAAAGATCTCTGGTGTAAGTCCCTGCTGCAGAACCTCGAGCGGAGACATCCCCAGTCCCCCCCCTTGTCCTGCCGGGATCTCAGCATCGGCCATTCGTTCGTCGGCGCACTTGTACCGCGGGCCTACTGGATGGGGTTGCGCAACCTAAGATAACGTCGCGACACTTGAAGTGCGAGTCCCACTGACCAAAAGAGGGTCAGGGCGGCGCTTTTACAGCGAATTGAGAATATACCTATAGGCTTGATACTCTTGTCGACGCGCTTCCTAATTCGTACTTTAAAAGACTGTGACTTGATCGTGACTTTCTACTGAGCGTGAGCCAGGGTTAGGGTAGCCTCACACTTGATCAAGTGTGATGTCGCCTACCTCCATGTGACTTTATGACTAAGAGGACCGTAACGGCAGGGAGGTGTAGGCGAGAGAATTCTGTTGTTACAGTCGAAAACTCGCTGTTTAAATACATGAGAACTATGCGCTTGCGCGTCGCGCTGACGCGGCCTACTCCTATTCATACAATAACACATCGCGGAATCAAGGCTCGGGATACCTGCAATATACAGGCTTGCGCGTCGTCTGACTAATATCCGCAAGTCACAGGATTGCGGGTGGGTCATGAGTTCACAACAGCGCTGATTGGCCACGTGCCCAATGAGGGGGCCCGAGACTGACCTTAGTGCTGTACTGTATGTGCTGGCGTCGCTTCTTCGCATCTGAATCACTTGGACCATAAAAAAGGAATCCAACGTCCGTCCACCCCTGTGGCTGGGAAATTTTCGCGACCTACAGTAATAGCATTGGTCTTCGGAGGTGCTCAAAATCGGATAAATTTCATTCTGTGTTCTAGGCCTTTTGTTCTTAGCCTCTGAACCATTAAATTAAAAAACGACGCACATGGTAAGACTGTCGAGGTCGAGGTTCTCTATACGCATCTACGTAGATTGTTTTGGTGTCATCGTAACGGTGGCATCATCATCGAACTCAACGCAGGCTTCTATACTACTGTAACTTTGTATTATAGCATCTTTCTTCATACAATGCCGAACCGAACCGAAGCGGAGAGTCGCGAACGAACGAAAATGATCGTGTTCTATCTATTTCTAGGATGAAGCCCAAGAGTGGGGTGGAGTAGCTGAAGCTCGGAACTGGCAGTTGCCGCACAGTACACATGTCTTCCTTCTTCCTTCCCAACACCACGAAGAGAAACGAGGGTCGCATGCAGACCCTATTACCACGTCCTCCCGTTATACGACCGAAGTTCACCCCACTGCTCAATTTATTGTCTCTCAAGTCTTGACGACTCTTCCCAGCAAGTGCCCAATGGGGAAAACATGCGAATTTGTTGGCGTGGGTTCCCCGCATTTTGTATTCCATGTCATCTACCGGGCAAGTCTATTTCTGTTCCATTTCGGTCCTCACCTAGAGCTTCCTGAGTCACGCAGATTCAAAGATGTATCATATCTGCGCGGCGGGCGGGGACTTGGGAGCACTCAGCTCCGGCGGCGTCGGTATCATACGGTAAATGCCCAGGATAGGAATACGCATGCTCCACATGAAGCCAAGTCACTTTTTTCAGCGAACCCACGGGCAGGTGTGGTGGCAGCGATTGTGGCAAATGAAGTGGCACCACCTTGGTACTGTACTGTACTCGGGTTCTGTGAGCCTTCAATATAGGCAATTCTCCGCTCATCGAAATGCCATACGGAAAATTCCAACACTTCGGACGGCGGGCGTCGAGTTCTTCTCATCCTTAAAAAGTCCCGAGTTGCGGCGGTAGCGGCCGAGGGTGGACCATGACTGAATTCTGTGGATACTGTAGTACGTACCCATTACTGGAAATCGGGTCGGATTTGTCTTTTTCTCATCGCTTGCAGACTATCAAAGTTCAGCAAGGGCTGTGCTGTGCCGTGTTTTGCGCTGGACCAGTGGTGGCGTTTTCCTTGGCGGCTTTACGTCTCTCGACAAGCTTCGCGCGCGCGCTGCCGACGGTTCGTTGACTCTCTTTCACCTCCGTTCGCCGTTTTTTTTGGCCCTTGTCTCAAGCACATCGACCTGGCAACACCACCTCGGTCCCACTCACTGCATATTTTACTCAGCTTTCTCGGCACTGGGCATGAACGAAAGTGGTACTATTGCGGAACACAGATACAGCACAGGCGCATTCTTCCATAGCTTGTAGATCAGACCCTGCCTTTCTATCAGAGATATATGATGGCATATATCGCTTCTGGGGTGACTTCGGTGGGGCTCCGTGATTCGCGATGCTCCCGATCAAATCCGTACAGTAGGGCTCAAAACCAATCAAATTTGATCTCCGGAGGAAGAAGGGTTGTGTGTCATTCACCATCTTGACAGTCTATGTGACGATTACGCCGCCCATGTGATAACTGAAAGTCGCCAAGCCAGGTCTGTGGTTCTCATCGACTGGCCATTGGCTGTTTATCTGTGAAGTCATCCCCGAAAACCAACAAGACGAGCTCTTGGTGGCTTCCATTGATCACGCTTCGAGCGGTGATGGCACACTAACGGGAAAAGTGCCGTCGCGGAGCTCTTATTTCTTCCGACCCTGCCCAGGTCCCATCCATAAATAATTCGGCGCCTAATTCCAAGAGGACCGCCTTTATATAAGACCACCTCAAAATGCTGTCTGAACCCTAGCTTCGTTTCCGCTCATTGCATTCTCATTAGGACTTGCTCTATTTTATTAGACATTATGCGTCTCTTCCGTGCCCTCCCAGTCCTCAGCCTTCTCTTCGGTGCCCGCGCGTCTTCTCTTCAGTCGCGTGAGCCTGCCGCGCATCCTCTCGATGCGCGTGACCTCCTCGACGTGTGCGCGTCTGTCAACGTGGATCTCGTCGTCCCCGACTTGCTCGGCGTACTCACTGCTGTTGGTGTGGTCGGTCAGTCCAACGTCTCTCCCTTGACCAATCTCAAGTGTCCTTATTCCTGAAACAATGATTTTGATAGATGTCTGCCTTTGTCTGTCGGCTCTCCCCCTATTCCTGAAGACCAACGTAGTCGCATTATTGGCCGTCACTATTGCTGGAGAACCAGTCGTAACGGACATCTTGACGGACCTTGTATGCAAAGAATGCAAACAGTGCCTTGAAATGTGCCTGATGGGTTTTTTCTTCTTCCTAGATCCTAGGCAAGGCGCCTGAGTCGCACTGCAATTACCCCGAGCATAGCGTGCCCGCATGTCTCGACGGGAATCCCTGCAGATTCAAGTGCACTGATGGCTTCAAGTCCTTTCCCCCGTCGAACCCAACCACATGCGTCTGCAACGCGCCCAAAGTGGTCTGCAACGGCAAGTGCGTGCCTCCCGGCGCGTGTCCCACCAGCAACGCTCTCCCCAAAAGGCGCTGGGTCGGCAGCGGCTCTTGCACGGAGATGGGGCATGGCTGGGCTGCCTGCGGCGTGTTTGGGGGTGGTGCCCGAGCATGGGAGTGTGTTGATACAGCGCGCGACCTAGAGAGCTGTAAGTCGTGCCTGGTCTAGCCACTTGCGCGCCCATATTAATTTTTGATTAGGTGGCGGATGCGTGCTTCCCCTGACGCCCTACTCGCCTATCGGCCAGGACTGCACGGCCATCCCCGGTGTTGCAGACGTCGCTTGTCACTCTGGCGAATGTATGGTTCGACGCTGCCTGCCAGGATACGTTGTGTCCCACGACGGTACCAGCTGTAGGTCTAAGCACGCGCACTCGCACGTCGCCATCCCGGAGGAAGACGGCGAGTACGCGGAGGCGATGCGTTACGGACTCGAGCATCGTCCCCTTTAGAGGAAATGAGCGGTCAACACACAACTTTGGGTACTAATGCGGTATTTGCGAGCAGAGCAGGAAATAACGGCTTTCAACTAGACTAACAACCCCCCACCGTCTCCACGACGTTCAACACTCCCTAAGATATACCCTCGTTACTCTGTCTATATGGTTGAGTTTCGTAGTGATTTTTCGGACGCTTGTCGCACCCCCATAGATGGAATAATAGTGATAATGTATCGTGGTCATCCCTCAGTGTGCGTGTCCAGGATCACTCATGCTGGTATACTGAGAGTAGAATTATCGATCGAGTGTGATGATCGCTTCAGTGTGATGCACCAACATGCACCAACTTGGAGGATGCATTTAGTCCCATTAGGGTTATAACCAATAGTACGATGATCTCTCTTCCGAGGCGGCGATTGAGGGTTCTAAACTCCATTCTCCGGTGCCAATGAACGGAAAAATAACGCTGTGCGGCAGCCTCTCCATCGAGGTGATCGTCCTTGATTTCTTTCAGACGTCATTTTGGACAGGGGGCACAGATTTGGCGAGCCAGCGCGCGTCTGTCCATCTTCGTACAAGACCGTGCGACATGTTATACGGTGTGTGCTGCCCTTGTAGTACGAACCAGCGGGTTTGAAGCTCGGAAGAAGGACGGGCTACGTAAATAGGTGCGCGATCAGTACGCTCCAACTTGCGTGTCAATGACACAATCCCACACGGACTACGGACGTGGTGGTGGTGGCGTTGATCCCTTACCTGGGCAAATCCCGTCACTTCGGTGCCAGTTTTCCCCCAGGCACATTGCTACCGGTTCTGATCATTTGATGGAATGGAGGCTGTCAAAGGGGAGCCGCCAGTCAAACCCGGAGAACGATTTCCGCGGTGTGCGCGCTAGTCATGTCTTGCGAAATGAAGGGGGGGGGTTTGGATCCAAAAAAAAATAAACGAAATGAAGGGGGTTGGGGTTCCTGAGAGGAGCAGCACGTCTAACGGGCGCGTAACTTGTACAGTAATGGAGGCATTTTATTTTCGTTCAACATGTTTTCGTAATCTTAGGGTACGAGATTCTGTCAAAACCTGTAATGATCGTGTACTTGGGAGGTCCCTCAACCGTGAGACACGACTTCGAAGATGTAACACTGTCGCGACGCCCCGGCGTGATACATGATAGTCCCGAGGAGGGGAAGGGCATTCCGTCGGTTCAAAACTGAATATTGGACCCCAGTCGCGCATCACCCGAACTAACGAACCGAAACGAAGTGTGGCCGTGCAAGTACGTCCACGGCGACCAGGTTTGGCCTTCCGATCCAGTAGAGCTTGACAATCTCATACCTCAATAGCATCGCGGCAGACCAACGGTTCAATGTTTAACTTTCCACAGTCTGGTTTCCGAGTGATTCCCGCCCACATCATAACACGCGGACGCAAAAAGTTATATCATAGGAGAGGAGTGAGGGTGACGACCGCTGCTCTTCACACTCGTTGACGGACCGTTGATAGCCGTCAGCGGTGGGAGATGACTGCGGGGAAGTCTTAGGTGCAGAAGGGGAGCCGCAGGAGGGCGTAGGCTGCTGTTGGACAAGACACGCAGTTGTGTAACGCTCGACGCCAAGGGCAACTTTTCGATCTGCTGTTGCATGGAACGCCCCCATCGTCTGTGGCATTCCAATGGCAATTCATTGCGCCAGTTACTGCTGGCACGGGTGCATCGTTGCAGCCTAGGAATGAGTATGAGGGATGGGGGAGGTGACCAACAACGACAGAAACGCGGGAGCGATGCCCGTCCGATAAGGGAAAACCCCCAAAAGACGCCCGTCAGGTGACGATGTATAGATTGGGAGGTCTGTACTGTAGTGAGTCGTTGATGGCTGTCTTCCTGGTAGATGGACATTCCTTTGAGCAGATCTCCCTGAAGCAGAGTCGTCTACAAGCGCCCAATCCTTTTTCGTAGGGATCGTCATATCCCAAAGAAGGCTCGTCGTCTGCAATTGCAAATCTGCCAAGAGATCTATCGGTCGCACGTTTCTCCTCAGTTCCATATAGTCATGTTGTTCGTCGAACGTCGATGGAATTACACTAATTCGTCACGGGATAGGGACTGTCGAGGGGTGTGACGGCCCACACACAGTACGTCGGCCACCACGACCTCAGCGTACTCAGACGGCGCGCCACGCTGGGACAGACGGAGGCGACGAGAGTAGAGGCAAGGACTACGACGGCGGTGGTGACGATGTTCGAGTCGGTTCAGATGGGGGAATCCATTTGAAGCTTGATTTGAAGTGCCGCTGAGCTTGGGAAACTAGCTGTGGCTGATATGCATTCTACGGATGAGATGAGCACTATGGGACAAGTAGAAGGCACACCTCGATCCAATGGTGATCACGCTCTTCGATATGGGTCGTCTCGCGATCGACTCGTGTGAGGACCACCCTTTGGATGAACAACCGCGTTGCAGTGTGACGTCGGAGATACAAGATCACCATTGTTGTCTCGCGACTTGAGCCTGAGCCCCACGATACAGTTGTATGGTCTATTAGCTCGTGTACTCGTTGAAAATAGCCATGTACATACGTTAGCCCTGTCAGTTTCGGCTTCTTTTCTTTGTCGTAGAACAATTCTTCGCCCTCTTTGACATTGAGTAACGACGGGAAGGGAACTTGGATTTAAGATTGACGAAATCCTCGCATGTCTCCCATACCGCACCTCGCGTTTGAGAAAACCAATGCTGCCATGAGGCCAGACCCCAACCCATCTTGACTTTGATGGGGTGATCCCGTGTGAGAAAATCTTAGAGGCCTGTCCGAAGACGAAGTCGTCGCATGATGCATGAGGCGCGGCCAGCGCATGCATGAGCAATCACTTAACAATCACTTAATCACATACGTAAGCGTTTTGTGGATCGCCAATAATCTCAGGCTATGACGGGGGGCAGTTGCGTTCACCTCGTATGTTGATGTCTCTTCTGCGACAACACCTTATTCGCCATGGACGCTTGGGGATACAGATTACTTTGTAACATACTTTGTCGCTTCACGACCCAGAGTCCCACTGTCCCAGACTGATGGAAAGAACGTGGCAATCATCGACGACAGACCCCTGAGCTTGTTCTTCTGCTGAAGGAGAGCCTCGTTCCTGAATCTGTTGGAGGTCCTTTTCTTACAGGACAGACCGGAGGTACCTTGCAATTTTCTGTGCCGATTTGAAAGGACGACTGTTCGTCGCACAGACACAGCCCAGGTCTGTTTCGGAGCACCCGGCGACAATAGGCTTGGGTTCGTCTTAAAATTTATTCCTGCTTTACAATACAGGTACCCCACAAGCTTTTGACATTCATTGATGCCCTCTTCCCAGTAGTTCTTTTTCACCAAGCTGTTCATTCGTCCTGTTTTCCTTTGCTCCTTACCAACGCCCTCGCCTGTTCGGTTTCTGATTCTGTTATGTTTCTTCACTGTAGAACTGTCCCACGTCGAGTTGCTTCTTTTGATCAATTCTTTTCCCTTTAGCTGACATCTTACCTGTCGCTCCTACTGTCGCTTTTCGAACGTAGCACCTCAGCCTCCCAGCGAGCCAGCATTTTGGTCCTCGAAAATATGTCCCCATTTCCTTCTCCGCAGCACAGGTGCAGAAACCAGCGGAATTCTTCTGGCTAGTGAGTACGCTTGGGGTTCTTCCGTTTCTTCATTTACATATTTTGTCAGCCTCTCTCGTTTTTCCTTCACTTTCCAGCATCACAGATAGCATTCCTTTCTCACGGAATCTCACCCCGACACTACTTCCTCGCTTTTGTCGATCGCAGCATCGCTTTCGTTTAGTATAACATTGATAAGCACCCCTTCCCACGTATCTCCTCCCTCATCCTTTGTCCACCACTTGGGTCCTGCTCAGGCTCAAGCCGTGGCTTTCCCGCTCATATTTGGTACTGATGAGTCTATGTTCGCCAGCAGGCTGCACCTTCCTGTACAGGTGAAGCTAACCAGCCATATCATGCGCACCCCTTGGTTACAACGTAGTTGTTTGGGGCAAGCCAACCATGACCGCGTGTGGCCCAATCTCCGAAGAAGACCCCAACCACGACGGCGCAATTGCTTGGGGCACTCCCTATGCCATCCGTGAGTCATGTACGACCCCGATCATGATCATCGACATGACATAGTACTGCATTTATCTATCTGTCAATAACGTCATCCTGGACAACTGGCTCATCTTGTCTACTCAGCGGCATGGAAAATTAGACGTTTTCCTCCGATGAGCATGGCAAGAATACGACTAGCACTAGTCCAGACTAGTCATGCCAAGCATTTCTTGCAGATTTGGTCTTATTGATGCTGCCTAGGGGGTCATGGTGTTGCATTATTTTTCGTCTCAGATGTTCTCTTTCTTTTTCGTTTGGTGTGTTTCATCTCATTTATTTTGGGCTGATTTGGTCGGGTATCTGGAGCCTCCCCGGTGTTGTTGGGAATTACTATGCCATAGTTCTAGGGGAGGAGAATCAACCACTGGTGCCTGTTTGGTTGGAGGTTTTCGGTTGAATTTCGGGGTCTTTTTCCTGTGTGCGGCTCTTTATCGTGGGGCATTTGCAGTCTCTTGAGTCTTGACTAGGGCAGCTTTTTGGCATCGCAGGGGTTTTTCTCTCGGTGTTGGTTTGGACATATTTGATGAGTTTGCGGTAGAGAGACTTTCCGAGTCATGGCATAGCGGTGTTCCGATGTTGTGCATGTCTTGTTACTCATGGGGCGTTGTGAGGCCATTGTGGTGCAGTTGGTTTGTAGAACGGGGAGAGGCTGCCATTGTTGAACGTTGAAGCCTGAGCACTTTCTGCCAGTGGCCTCTCACCAGTCTTTGACCACATTTCGCCACCCAAGGAATTTCTCAGCAAGCAAACCAAAGCAATGTTTTGACTATTATTCATATATTATATTGGTCTCAGGCTCGTTGTATCTTGAACTTGAAGCATGCAGGTTTGTGAAATCATAGACCTTACTATAGACGCTCTATAAACACCGGGTTAACAGAGACAGAGTGGATCGATCCGTGGGAATAAGGCCAAGGCTTCTCGGCTTCTTTTGGACGGCACGTTGACGTCGCTTGCCAGTGCTAGGTCAATCACACACTACTTGCACTACTGTACTGTACTAAACTGCTTCTCTTCGCCTCGCACTTCGCCTCGCACTTGTTTCTTCCGACCTAGCCAATCCCTTCCATGCATGATCCGGCCCTTGATGTCAAGAGGGCCGCATTTAAAGACCAGCTCAAGGTGCTGGCTGAATCCTCACGTCGCCTCCGCTCGTTGCATTTTCGTTAGGACCTGCTCTACTTTACTAGACATTATGCGTCTCTTCCGCGTCCTCCCAGTTCTCAGCCTCCTCTTCGGTGCCCGCGCGTCTACTCTTCAGTCGCGTGAGCCTGCTGCGCATCCCCTCGATGCTCGTGACCTCCTTGACGTGTGCGCGTCGGTCAACGTGGATCTCGTCGTCCCGGACTTGCTCGGCGTACTCACTGCTGTTGGTGTGGTCGGTCAGTCCAACGTCTCTCTTGACCGATCTCAAGTGTCCTTATTCCTGAAACAATAATTTTGATAGATGTCTGCCTTTGTCTGTCGGCTCTCCCCCTATTCCTGGAGACCAACATAGCCGCATTATTGGCCGTCAATATTGCTGGAGAACAAGTCGTAACGGACATCTTGACGAACCTTGTACGCAGAGAATGCAAACAGTGCCTTGAAATGTGCCTGATGGGGTTTTTTTTCCTCCTAGATCCTAGGCAAGGCGCCTAAGTCGCACTGCAATTACCCTGAGCACAGCATGCCCGCGTGTCTCGACGGAAATCCCTGCAGATTCAAGTGCACTGACAGCTTCAAGTCCTCTCCCCCGTCGAACCCAACTACGTGCGTTTGCAACGCGCCCAAAGTGGTCTGCAACGGCAAGTGCGTGCCTCCCGGCGCGTGTCCCACCAGCAACGCTCTCCCCAAAAGGCGCTGGGTTAGATGAGTGTACAGTTTTTTTTCCGTAGAGACAGGAAAAACAGGTCATGGGTGAGGACAAAACATCACAATTCTGCCTACCCTAGAATAGATTGGAACTCGTATCTATCGGTGTTATTTTGGTTTCCTTTGTCTCAAGAGTCTCAACTTTCGAGTGTGCGTACCCGCCGCCCGAATGGTGTTAGCACTGCCAGTGAGTCCAGCTTCTGGAGGAAAGTGTCGTCTTCCTCCATTGTGAGTAATAGGTAAAAGTCATCCCCGTGCGGAGTGCCTCAGTCATGGCCTCGGAATGTACCCTGTGTAGGACTGTACACACATTCAATGGCTATAAAAGGGGAGCATTCTATACGTTGTTCTATGTGAGATAAATGCATGAGAGGAGAGACATCTCCCCCGAGGCTAGACCGACATATTAGATTATCATAGTTATATAAACGGTTAAACGGTTATCTACGAATAATATTTATACAGAGGAGAACACCTCTGTCCTCCACGCTCACACATTGTTCACCTTGTAGAGATTTATGGAGGCGGGCAGCCGGATAGGTGAACGATGTACAGGCGTGGAGGTCCAGAGGAGAGCGTATTACTCCTCTGCTTACGAATATTATTCGTTGATAACCGTTTAACTATGATAATGCTACGATTATCTAATATGTCGGTCTAGCCTCGGTTTGCCGGACTGTGTCCGTTCCGGGCTGAATCCCAACACACCTATCCGGCTGCCTGCTTCCGTAAATCTCTATAGATATTGTAATGATTTAGGTGAGGCCGGCAGCTTATGTATGCGAGGAATGCGAGTGTGAGTGTCTGGAGTAGGGCGTATGCTCCTATCTCCGCAGATCCTGGTTATTATCCAGTTATTCTACGGTAATTTAGCGATTATCTAATCATGTGGTCTGGCCTCGGGTTGTCCGGGATTGTCCGTTCCGGCAACGTTCCGGGCTCAATCCCAACAGATATACTGTAGAAAATTCCACTAGCGAAATCGGCGCATTGACTAGACTCGGAGCCTCGTGGAAATCTTCAAGATGACGCTTGATCACCACTTTCTCAATATCCTCTCTACCCAAAAAATTGCTGTATGTGTAGTATTCGGATATGCCTTGGGATATGCAGTTATGGTATCATACAAAAAATATCTATGCTGAGGTCATAAAACGGGAGCAGCGGGACTTACACTGCTACTAGCTACTGTAAAAATCGCCATTTCATTACATATACATTGGTCTACCACTACGTAAGATTTGACGTACGTATATTGTATTTGGGGCTAGAGGAATGTCTGGCCAGGGAGCGACAGTATAGCATTCCGCTCGGTTGTGCCAACTTGGGCAATCTCACACCGTTGTACATAGAACGCGGCATGGTGGAGTATCAACGTCACGAGCCTCCCAAGCAACGAAGGGTAGCTTGTACGTTACGGCCTCCGCGTGCATATCCTTACAGACAGGTACCGTAGGGGTATCATCACGCATGTGTTCTTCGGGTTTCAAAGAAGCCATCGCTACAATACACGAACCGAATCAGTAATAAGAAAAACGATGCAAGGTTCAGGTCCAAATCCGCCAAGTTCATCCCGACGTTAACACCAACGGCCCCACTGGCAGATTGAAGTTCGTTCCATTGTCGACGAGATGCCCAATGTAGGACGCAGAGCGTGAGCTGTTGACGGCGATGACCATATCCGGCTGGCCATTCGTGAATGCGTTCTTCAACTGAAGTTGCTGTACGATGTGCCCGTTCTATTGTGTGCCGTGGTGAAGATACGTAGTTCCATTTGTCATAGTAGCCGCATAGTTGTTTTGGGTATGGTAACCATTAGGAAGTGAAAGCTCGTGATGTGATTGAGTCGGTTTGATCGGCATAGGAGAGGCGATAGACAATGAACCAGTTACTGTTTCGGTGGAGAGAGTTGCGGACTCTTGTTGCTGAGTAGGGGTGAAGGACGACTGGGGGTCTTCAGATTCGTTTACGGAAGGCTTGTTTGACTATGTATGACAGCTGCCGGCGTTGGTGATAACTGCGGGGAAGTCTGAGATGCAGAAGGAGCGATTGCAGCCAGGACGGCAGTCGCAGGAAGGCGTGGGCTGCCGTTGGACAAGCCACGTATCTGTGGGACGTTCAACGCCGAGGGCAACTTTTCGTTTGCCGCTGCAAGGAAATGAGCGCTTTGACATTCTAATAGTACTCCATTGCGCCAGTTACTGCTGGTGTTGTTACACCGCTGCGGCCTGGGAAGGAATGCGAGGGACGGGGGGAGGGACCGACGACGACGGCGTCGCGACGAAACGCGGGGGAGCGATGCCCGTCCGATAAGGCAAAACCCCAGAAAGGCGCACGTGAAATGACGATGTATGGATTGTGGGGTCTGTGGTGAGTCGTTGATGGTCGTCTTCTCCGTAGAGACGTTTCTTTGAGGTAGATCTCCCTGAGCAAAGCTCTAGGCTCATCGATTGCGTCGAATAACCAATGATCCGTGAATCCGCCAAGAAATCTATCGCACTTTGCTCCTCGGCTTCCCCAGATCCTGTAGCCGTGGTGTTCGTCGAACGTCGAGTATACAACACTAATTCATTACGAGGTAGGGACCGTCGAGAGGTGTAGCGTTCCACACGTAGTATAGCCTCCATGACCTCGACGCACTCGGACGGCGCACCACACTGGGGTGGTGGGCATCGAGAGTAGCTGGCCGAAATGACGAGGATGGTGATAATGATCGACTCGGTTCAGGTGGGGAATCCATTTGAAGTGCCGCTGCGCATGTGCGACCGGCTGGGACCGATAGGCATTCTACAGAGAGGTGAGCGGAGATTAAGACCGAGATAGGTACCTCGATTCGATCTTCCCAATGGTGGGTCATCTCGCGATCGACTTGTGCGAGGATCGCCGCGGCATGTTCCTTTGGACGTTCAACCGCGTCATGGGGCGGCGTCAGATACGAGATCACCGTTGTTGTCTCGCGACTTGAGCCTGAGCCCCACGATGCGGCTGTCATTCGCGTACTCATTGATAATATCCCATGTACATACCCTTTCTTGTCGTAAAACAATTCTTTGCCCTCGTTGGCATCGAGTAACGAAGGGAACTTGCGCTCAAAATTGACGAGGTGCTCCCATACCACTTTTGCTTGCTGCGCCACGAGATGATCCTGTGAATATCTTAGAGCCCATCCGGAGGCGAAGTCCACCAGCCAAATGTGAGAAACGACCGTAATCTGTCCTCTCCAAGTCGCAGAGACAGACACGGATCGTTGTTTGCAGATCGTAAACATGAACAATCACATACGTAAGCGTTCTGTAACCGGATAAGACCGGTTTAATCGTGACATGCCGCACACAAGACAGTATCTAGTTCAGCCCTGGGGAACATTACATTTTTTTCGATGAGGAGAATCAGCTCGAGATTCCAGGATTATTCCCGCTGTTCGTTTTTGCACCCAACCAACAGCTCGCGCCAGCACGACACTCTCTCATCCACATCCCACCGTGACTCGCGCCGATTTTTGCAAGTATTGAAGCCGACCAGATGTCTTTGGTTTCGTTCACACAAATTTTTCAACCCGGACATTCGTTTTGACTCCGTTTATCAAGCAATATCAAGTTCCAACTATCAGCATCCGTTTCAGACTTTTCCGACCAGCAGCGACACATGCACTACGTAGCAGGACTGGTCAGACCCTTGCCCATGCCCATCCTTCGTTTCAGAAATCATGTACCACCCCTCGACACTTCCAGCACACACGGAAACTGCGCTGCAGCCCCAAGCAGAGTCTTGAAGCAGAGATCACTTCCACGCCGTTGTACCACCTCGCCGATATCTTGCAACTCGACCCGCGAAGTATGGTGACCGACAGCGACATTGCGAATTACCGCCGGGCATCCCGCCTACCAGATGTCACCAACATGCGGACTACGGAAGCGCATAGAAAGGGTCACTGCGATCTCAGCGTTCGCAACCCCTGCGGAAGTTTGTGCGAATGTCGCATTTCGACTGCAACGGCAGCGCGCTCCATCTAGGCAGCCCCATGTGCGGACGCATTGGCGAGCCGAAATTACTTGCCACGACGACTTGAATCACTGACTGCATTGGCCAGTTCCGCAGCGAGTACCTCAGCCGCCGTGACAGGTATGTTGCCGCATGCATGTACTAAAGATTTCGAACCCCGCGACAAAGTACACAGGGAACGCAACCTGGTGTCAGGAGGAGAGACTCTAACTAACCAAGTCATCCCGAGCGCAGGGGGTTACAGAGATTGCGTCAAACTTGCGTTTACAAGTCCCGCAATACCGTTACACCACTCACGGTAGAGGCAACCCAGAATCGCGAAGAGCGTGGTATACCTGGATGTCTTGAGCACAGGCCCGGAGACCACGGTCACGCGGCTGCACACAATTCTTCCCGGAACCATGGATAGCTCCTTTAGTTGTAATTGGAAGCTGGCTGTAGCCGGCTACACTTCAATCGGGCGATAACCAAACGTGAACTGGGTATATTTGGGAAGAGTCTCTCGAGAGTGATATCGCAGGTGTAATAGGAGTACTGATGGAGCGGGAAAAGGGAGTGTCTTGTCCGAGGTGACGAGGACGCCTCTTTATACGTCGGGCTCTCCTCCAGAGTCAGTTTGCATGTGACAGTGTGCCGGGTTGGGTGAGCGAGGGATGACGCGATGACGACACGGATGACAAGAGAAGGAAAGTAAAAGGCTCGACGATCGGCGTGATCGGAGCGGCTCAACGGTCGGCATGATCGGAGCGTGGAAGGAAGTATGTAGCGTACTTACAGTAATCGGCGTTTGTCCCGTAGCGGTGTGCGCAAAGGAACGCAACCAAGAGCAGCGCAGACAGTGAGAAGCACAAAGTTTGACAACAGTGTGCTCATGCGCATGCGGACATCTCCAGTACTTTCAAAAATCGCCGAGAGCCTACGGTGCGCGACAGCATTTATAGGTCCCTTACTGTATTGATAGCCGCCAAGCCAGGTTCCGATCGACTGGAAATGGGCTATTTATCGATGAGTACTATATCATCCCCGAAGACCGACGAAGTGTCTTCCGTTATCCACGCCCCCAGTGGCAGCGGCACACGAATGGGAGCAGTGCCTTCTTTATCCTAACCTCGCCCAGGTCCCATCAATAAATAATCCTGTGCCTAATTTCAAGAGGGCCGCCTTTTATAAGACCACCTCAAGACTCTGGCTGAATCCTTGCTTCATTTCCGCTCGTTACCTTCTCGTTAAGACCCGCTCTAATTTACTAGACATTATGCGTCTCTTCCGCGTCCTCCCAGTTCTCAGCCTCCTCATTGGGACCGGCATGTCCTCTCTTCAGTCGCGTGAGCCGGCTGCGCATCCCCTCGATGCGCGTGATCTCCTCGACGTGTGCGCGTCGGTCCACACGCCGCTCATAGCCCTCCGCCTCTACATCTCTAGTCTTCGCATTCTTGGCCAGCCCGGTCAGTTCGACGTCCTCTCTCTCTTGACCGATCATGTCCTTATTCTTAAAGATATGTGCCTTTGTCTGTCTGGTATCCCTCTTTTCCTGGAGAGCAATCCAATCGGTATATTGGCTGTCCAATTTTCCGGAGAAACAGCCGTAACAGACGTCTTGACGAACATTGTACGCAGAAAATGCTAAGATGTGCCTTGAAATGCGCCTGATCATTGTTTTTTTTCTTCTTAGATCCTAGAAAGTGCGCCCAATTCTCTCTGTAGCTACCCCGATCACAGCGTGCCTACGTGTCTCGACGGAAGTCCCTGCGGGTTCACCTGCACCGACGGCTTCACGTCCTCTCCTTCATCGGACCCAACTACGTGCGTCTGCAGCGCGCCCAACGTGGTCTGCAACGGCGAGTGTGTGGCCTCCGGCGCGTGCCCCACCAGCAGCCCCCTCAAAAGGCGCTGGGTCGGCAGCGGGTCTTGCACACAGATGGGGCACGGTTGGGTGGCCTGCGGCGTATTTGGAGGTGGTGCCCGAGCGTGGGAGTGCGTCGATACAGCGCACGATCTGGAGAGCTGTAAGCTGTGCTTGGCCTGGGCACATCTTTTTCTAAATTAATTTTTGGTTAGGTGGCGGATGCGTGCTCCCCCTGACGCCCTACTCGCCTATCGGCCAGGACTGCACTGCCATCCCCAGTGTTGCAGACGTCGCTTGTCATTCTGGCGAATGTATTGTCCGACGCTGCCTACCGGGATACGTTGTGTCGCACGACGGCAACAGCTGTACGTCTAAGCACGCGCACTCGCACGTCGCCACGCCGGAGGAAGACGACGAGTACGTGCAGGCGATGCGTTACGGACTCGAGCATCGTCCCCTTTAGAGGAAATGAGCGATCAAGATTCAACTTTGGGTACTAACGCGGTCTTTTCGAGCAGAGCAGAAAATAACAGCTTTTAACTGGACTATAATAGCTCCCGGGCCCCCACTGTCTCCGCGATGTTCAACACTCCCTAAGATATACCCTCGTTACTCTTTCTTTATCATTGGGTTTCGTAGTGATTTTTCGGACGCTTGTCGCACCCCGTATGGGTGATAGTTGATAATGTATCTTGGCAATAACCGGGATCTCCCGTGCTGGTATACTAAGGGTAGGGTCAGCGCTTACAGTATCGACCGAGTGTGATTGTGTCTGTGGGTTATAATAACCAATACAGTAACTTAGTACGGTGATCCCCTGAGGCGGCGATTGAGACGCTCCAACTTGCGTGTCGATGACATGATCCCAATGGACGCCGCCGCGGCAGTGCGGCGTCGGCGATCCTTACCTGTCACTTCACCAACTCGATCGAGTCCGCCTGCTCAGGGCTCCTGGGTCGGTGCCAGTGATCCCCCCAGAGGCCCGTGTCACTGGCCCTGATCGCTTGATGGAATAGAGGCGCCATCAAAGGAGAACTGCCGGCCAAGGTCGAGAGAACAATGTTGCGGTGTGCGCGCTAATACTTCTATGTCATGTCCTGTGAAATGAAGGAGGTGGGGGATTCTGAAAGGTTCAAACAGGCGCGTAGTACAGTGAGTATCACCTTGCTTGACCAAGGTCATATGGGTGGCTTTTCCTGCTATCACGTGTATACACATGCGTATACAAGACCTAGTAGTAAACATCTGCAATCTGTAAAGCCTCTGTTCCTGCCAAACCACTTTTGAGTTGGACGTTCATGTAAAGTAAGCAGTCAGCAGTCTCATATTTCGTAACGGATCAGACCGAGACTCAGAAAACTGAAGCGGAGATGACCAGGGTGAGTCCGATGGTTCGACCATCGGACTCACCCTGGCTTGCACCCTGGTCATCTCCGCTTCTCCCAGGGAGTACCCAAAGAACGGTACACCTCAAATCTGCGTATACTAAATGCATGTTATACCAGATGATTTGCATATCAATCCCCCACCAGACCTTTCTCATACCCTTCCCTATTTCCGAAATGGAGAGCGCACTTCCGAAAGGCATTTTCAGTTTGCTCAAAAGTGTTCTTTGTCAGAAAATGAGGTCCCCGCGCTGAGCCGCGTTCTGTACGCTTTCTAAGCGCCGCATTCCCACGTGCTTCACCGCTTTCCCGCGCGTGTGCGCAGTGTGTGCGCTCCTACTCACCTCGGACTCGGACCCTTCTCCAAGCCCTTCCCTCTGCATTTTACCATTCCCTTGTCCATCCCTTAGTCTTTATTCCCAAGTATATATAACTCATGTAATTACAACTTTACACCTAACACCCCTAATAGCAGACTGCTCCCCTCAGATTTCGGACTACCTGACAAAACACCTGACAAAATTGTACAAAAATTTGTCCCACAAGCAAGGTTACAGTCGACAGGGTCGACGCCTAGTTGGAAATTTTCGTTCTAAAATGTATTTGTGATTTAGAAGTCAGTCAAACCTACAGTCTTGCCTACAGTACAACGATGCGCATACATGGGGAGGTCTCTCTATTACTACGAGACCCCCACTTTGGGGGTGTAACACAGTCATGATATCGCAGCTTGATGGCTTGATTCAAGGGAAGGGCACCTCGCCGTTCAAAGCGCTCAACTTCCACGGTCAGGTCTCCGAGTCATCGCGAGAGCATCAACTTCAGGAGCTTCCCAAGTTAAGAAGGGTAGGTTGTACGTTACGCGTTACGGCCTCTGTTACAGACAGGTACCGTACGCTAGGGTATCTTCACGCATGTGTTCTTCGAGTTCCAAATAAATCATTGCTACAATACACGAACTGAATCAGTAACAAAGGAAAAAAAACGTAATAACGTCCACATCATAACACACGAACGCAAAAAAGTATAGGAGTGAGGGGGGGCTGAATAAGGGATATCGAAGAACCTCTCCTGATGCAGCGCCTACTAATACGTCGCGCCAGACCCACCGACCACCTGCTGCTGATGTAGCGAAGGCGACGCAGTCGGCGTCTGGCCACCACGCGGTGGTGAGACCTGAGGCGCTGGAGTGTGCGCGTGCATATGCGGGGAGAGCGATTGTGCGATCGCGACAGCTTGCGGGCTCCGTTGAGCTGCCGCCCACGGGATTGGTCGCGACGATGCAAGTTTCAGGTTCATATTGGCCAAGTTCATCCCGACGTTAACACCGACGGCCCCCACTGGTAGATTGAAGTTCGCTCCATTGCCGACGACGTGCCCGATGTAGGACGCAGGGCGTGAGCCGTTGACGGCGATGGCCATATCCTGCTGGCCATTCGTGAATGCGTTCTTCAACTGAAGTTGCTGCACGGTGAGCCCGTTCTGCTGTGTGCCATGGTGAAGATACGTCGTAGTCCCATTTGTCATAGTAGCCGCATAGTTGTTTTGCATATGGTAACCATTAGGAAGTGAAAGCGCATGGTGTGAATGAGTTGGTTTGGTCGGCATAGGAGAAACGGTAGACAATGAACCAGTTGTCGTTTCGGTGGAGAGAGTGGCGGACTCTGGCTGCTGAGTAGGGGTGGAGGACGACTGCGGTTCTTCAGACTCGTTGACGGAAGGAGGAGCGGGGGTGGGACTGGTTTGGCCATTGATGGCTGTCGGCGTTGGAGATGACTGCGGAGAAGTCTGAGGCGCAGAAGGGGTGATTGCAGTCAAAACGGGTGTCGCAGGAGGGCGCAGGCTGCCGTTGGACGAGACACGCATCTGTGGAACGTTTAACGCCGAGGGCAACTTTTTCATTTGCTGCTGCATAGAAATGGGCGTCCCTGTCGTCTGTGGCATCCCAATAGCGCCTTGCAGTTGCTGTTGGTGCTGCTGCATCGCTGCGGCCTGGGGAGTCTGAGGGACGAGGGGACGCGGACCAACAATGATGGCGTCGCGACGAAATGCGGGAGCGATTCCGGTCCGATAAGGCAAAAACCCCAAAAGACGCCCGTCAGATGACGGTGTATAGATCGTGGGGTCCGTTGTAAGCCGTTGATGGTCATCTTCTTGGTAAAGAGACATTCCTTTGAGTAGATACCTGACAAAGCTATCAGCGACGTCATACAGTTCAAGTAGGAAAGACGTACTTGGGATGGAACTCGTCCACAAGCGCCCTATCTTTTTCATCGGGACCATCATTTCCGACAGAAGGCTCGTCGTCTGCATCAAATAACCAACGATCGCGAATCCGCCACGAAACCTCCCTATTGGTCGCACGTTGCTCCTCAGTCTCCTCTGATCCCGTAGTCGTGCCATTCGTCGAACGTCGAGGGTATCGCACTAGTTCATCACGAGACGGAGACCTTCGAGAGGTGTGGCGGTCCACACGTAGTACACCCCCACGACCTCGGCGTACTCGGACGGCACGCCATCCTGGAGTGGGCGGGTGGTCGTCGAGAGACGCCGACGAAGATGACGACGGTTGTGGTGATGATGATCGAGTCGGATCAGGTGGGGGGATCCATTTGAAGTGCCGCTGCGCATGGGCGACCGGCTGGGGCTGATATGCATTCTGCGGAGAGGTGAGTAGGGATTAAGACTGTGATAAGTAAAAGGCATACCTCGATTCCGTCTTCCCAATGATGATCGCGGTCTTTAATCCGGGCCATCTCGCGATCGACTTGTGCGAGGATTGCCGCAGCACGTTCCTTTGGACGAACAACGGCGTCGTGGTGCGAAGTAGGAGATATAAGATCGCCGTTGTTGTCGCGCGACTTGAGCCTGAGCCCCACGATACGGCTGTATGGTTTATTAGCTCGTGTATTTGTCGACAATAGCCATATACATACGTTGGTTCTGTCAGTTTCGGCTTCTTGACCACTTTCTCTTTGTCGTAGAACAGTTCTTCGTCTTCTTTGGCATTGAGTAAGGAGGGAAACTTGCGCTTAAGATTGGCGAGGTCCTCGCGCTTCTCCCATACCGCTTTTGCTTGCTGCGCCGCCTCGCGCTTCAATTGCTCGCGCGTGAGAACACTGGTCACAAGCTCGGCGGCAGTGGCGAGCTCTTGCTTCAAACGCAGAAGCTTTTCTGAAGAGGACGCTTGTGAGGCGCGAGTCTTGCGCATCGCCTTGACATCACGCCGCCTGAAGCAAATATAAGACTCGTTTTTGATATCCGACTCGTCGTACTAGAGCGAGAATGCCTCAGATGAAGAGAGGTACGACGATGCGTCAGACTCACGTTAAGGGTAGGGATTATGCGATGACCGCCTCGCTCAATTCGGCGCTCCTTCCAGTAAGGGTAAGTGACCTTCGCAAAGCGAAGTAGCTGCTGTGGTTGCGGAATCCACAATGGAACGGCGAAGGCAGCGAACGTGTCGGGGGTCAACTTGTTGGAGAATGTATCTTGGTATTCGGAAAACGGCGGGAAAGGTGAGCCCTGCTCGAGACCCTATGAACGACGAGTCATTAGCATTGCAGGCTCGACTGCGAATCGGGTGACGCGATGACGTACGTGGTGCAGAAACTCGGTCTTCTCGTGTGTCACCTTCTCGAACAGCCCCATCACAAGTTCAAACTCATCCTCCGAGATGACGATAGGCTGCGCGACGTCGGGCTCCTTGCCTTTCGCCTTCGCACTGCGCTGGGAAGTCCTCGTTGTTGCTGAGACGGCACCTTGGGCCGATGTTCCTTCGCCACGAGCTTCTTCATTGTTCTTTTCGAGCCACTCTTTGTCTCGCTCGTCCATGAGATAAGTGAACCCATGCGAGAGGGCATCTTGTGTGGTCTCTTCGATCGACTCAGATGTCTTGACGTAGGAGAACGGTTCGCGCCATCGGTCGGGGGGGTATAGGGACTCATAGTCCTCCACGAGGCCAGTATTGTCCGGTATTGGGATGAAGACGTCCTGCTGTTTCGTAGTGGTCTTATCACTTGGACCACGGGACGGGCGCGCGGATGAGTTGCGGTGGGAGGCAGCGGATAGCACAGCTTGGAGATGGTGTTCCTATTTTGGGAAGAAAAAAATATTGGTCAGCATTCCGCGGGACAGAATTCTCACGGTGGCGACCAATAGGAGCGTGCCAGCAGGCACCTTTCAACGAGAGGGGTCCTAGGGCATAATGCAACGGAAAATACGAGCTCACATTGGCATCTTCTGCGTCAACACCAGCAGTAGACACAATCCGGGCCTTCTCCTCGTCCTCATCGAAAGCCAGAGGGTCGGCATCGAGGCTACCCTGAACGATGTGCAGGCGAGTCTTGTTGGTAACACGGTTGCGGTTGCGAAGGGTGGAGGGACCGGGGTTGTGTGCACGGGGCATATCATGGATAGAGTCGAGGTAGGATAAATTATGAAGTGTCGTCTACGCAGGATCCGTGTCGGCTTTCGTTCACTTTGGCGGGCCACGGCGCTGCGGGGAAAGAACCGAGCGTGGGAAGTTGCTCCGATGTTCCGGCCCGAAAAAGCAAAATGATGGCCGCCCACTTTTGTTTGGTTATGTGGACGCATCCCTTTGTGGCGCTTACCTTGGCACCCACACAGCCTGTGTCTCGTCTGTTTGTGGCTATTCTAAGTTAATAGTCAACTCTACGTCCTCTATTCCACACTTCGAATTTGCTTGCGGCTCGCGTGTCATGCTTGAGATATGATAATGACCCGCCGAAGCGCCGAACACCAGTCAAAAATTCCGAATGACCGGCCGTCCGAATGATGATCGCCTATCACTGAATTAACCAGTAGAACTGAGGAACCTAGCAGAGTAATGGATAAAGGTGAAACCGGACGATGGATGAATCAACGTACGCTATGCAGATAAAACACAGGACGCTGACTGTTCAGGTCAACGTCCGAATCGGGCGAAGTTGTCCGAACAGATGTCATAGTGTGGTAAAAGGCTGGTTCTACGTAAACATAAGCCATTTTAGCTGAAGAAAACGGAGAGAGAACAACTGGAAACGCACATCCGCAATGGCTCCGACAGCAGCGATTTCTGAGAAAGGGTCAAGAGCCGAATAGTATGTAATCTCCAAGGGCGTACCAGATCCACCTATTCAGCTGGTGCAAAAAGGCGTTAGTATATGCGTTCGATATAGAAATAAAGGCACTTGAAACATACCTTTCCCCCTTCACTTTGTCCATCAGACCTGACCTGATGGCTGATTCACAAGGAGCCTCGAAGACTAACGAAATAGGTTGAGCACGGTCAACTCACGCCCTATCGAAAATATTCATAAAAGAGGAAATGGAATACCTTTGGGCATTAAACCGAAAAGACCTTGGGGAAACAAAGAGGGGATGGGGCCACGCGTATGCTTGGGTCACCCGCCACCCTGCGCATATATCCGACTTTGATCCAAGGGAGTCACGGAGCATCACAACGGGGTCGGATGCAGGTGTTGAAACGAAATTTTAATTGAGGGATGGTCTGCACATCGTAGTCGTCCCAAGACAATGAGGCAATGAGAACACATGGTGAAGCAGCTTGGTAAACATTGGACTGTGGTCGCCCCTATACCACGCAAAAAGTCAACATATGCACAAATTCCACTAGAGCCCAATAAAAGGGAAAGAGTAAGAGGTGAGAGGAAAATACCCACATATGCAGGGAAAGAGGACATCGGAGGAGGGGAGATTTATACTTGATACCATGTTGACGACATTGTTGGTGGTAAGGAGGATTTTAAAGATTGAAGAGGATGGAGAAGGGGAGCGGGTTCAGGGCGGCTAAGGTAGCCACTGTGCCCTCATGTTCTCCGACCCTATTCCGCCATCCGGTACCCATCTGGAATCCGCACGTTCGTCATAAAGAATTGGGTCGCACGTGAACACACTCGGCCCCGTGAGATGTGAGCGTTGCGATGGAGAGCAGATGATTATGCGCGGAATTTGAGAGGAGGGAGAAGATTGGAACAGTGGGGTGTGGTGAAACGAGACAAGGACGAGGAGGGCAAGGTGATGTCCTGTCGCACGGTACGGCCATAAGCGCTCGAGAATTCTATTGGCTGTTCCGAAGATGTAACTCGATCTTATCTTATCTATTCACCATTTGGCCTTAGGAGCCACAGAACACTCTTGTCATACGTCTACTACAAACACACTTCTTGATTCATGGCCTTGGACAGACGAATTTTATGCAAGGGATGACGGTATCATTCCGCCATCACAAGTTACGATCTGCACGTTGTGAGCCACCTAGCAAGCCGACACACCGGGATCACAAACTTTGTCTGTCATGTATGAGTTCGTCACCAGCAGTTCCACTACTTGAGCGACCTCTTCAGGCTGACCAAATCGGCCCACAGGCACGAGATCCTATTTCGACATTCGCAAACCAAAACGAAAGTAGTAAAGACTCCACATACACGATGGGCAGCAGTTGGGTTTTTGAACATCACCGTGTTGGCAATCAGGGCTGGAGCAACGGCATTGCACGTCTATTCAACGACAATTAGTCCAAATAGGGGAAACGGAACCCAAGGTCACGCTTACAATTCCCTTTTTACTGTATTGTCTAGCGATCCAGTGCATAATACCGTGTATCGCAGCCTTCGAAGAGGCGTAATGAGGGCCAATAACCCCGCCAGTGGCTGCGCGAACCACGAGTCAACCATTCCCAGAGCTGGAGCACACGGCGACGACTCACCCGTGGCGATGCTGGAACAAAATACGATTCTGCCATATCCTTGCTCCTCCATGTGCGGAACGCAGAGTTGTGTCAACTACGTCAGATGGGCGAGTTTCCTTCGAAATGATAATGGAAATCAGCTACTGACCAAGAAAGCGCTGCCCGCATTTACTCGCCAACACTTCTCGAACTCATCCATATCGACGTCTTGTACTCTACCCGTGATGCCAAGCATGGTCCCTGTCATCGCAGCATTGCTGTACAGGATATCCGGGTGTCCGAGTTCCTCGACGACCCTCTTGTGCATGGCACGCGTTGCATCAAAGTCGGCGAGATCCGCTGAATATGCAGCGACGCGCACGCCAAAAACACGCAGTTCCTCGACCAGCGCATTTATTATGTCGTGCTCTGTGAAATAATGGAGCGCGAGATGGACGCCTCGCGCAGCAAAGAGACGAGCTGTCGCCTTTCCTATACCCCCCCTGCGCATCGTCAAAAAGACGATTGGATTGCCGAAGATGGGATTTCTGCTTACGAGGCCCCGGTTATGAGGGCTAGCTTGCCCTGGATGGGGATCGGAGAGTACGTGCCAGCCAAGGATTCAGACATCGGGGAGATCGTTCAGAGATTGTTATCCTGATTTTGCGAGCAAGTTTAATTGTTTAATTGCCATGAGAAATCACGAGACGAACGACGACATTAGCGCCGATCGAAGTGATGAATTGCCTGGCACATAAGGAACCCACTCCCGTTTAGATTGACTCATTTGCCAGCGGACATCATCTTAACCATGCTCCACTACGACTTCCCTTTGGTCCCCTTCCTCTTCGCCACTGCGCTCTCAGTCAATGGCCTTCGAAAGCGTTCCCTTTCCCCCTCAGGGGCAGCCGCAGCCTTCCTCACCGGCATATCCATGCTCTCCCTGCCTCTCCGCACTCCTGGCATAGTCCTCATCGCCTTTTACCTCCTCGGCTCGAGTGCGACGCGCGCGGGCCAACTACGTAAAGCCACGCTCGAGGACGGCCATGATCACGCAGGATACCGCACCGCCGCGCAGGTGTTCAGCAACTCCGCCAGCGCACTTATCGCGACCCTCGCCTGGGGAGCCCTGCATGGCCCCGGTTTTCCCGGAGTCCGTGTCGCAGAGGCGCTCTTTGGTGTGCGCAGCGTGCCGTATGTCGATGAGGTGTGGTGTCCGCTCGACGCGGCCATTACAGATGGATGGAGTCGGGCGCTATTATTCGTTGTCCTCGGGTGTGTTGTCATCCTCTCTTTCTCCCCCGTACCCCATACCCAGCTCATGTGACCAACCCGAACCAAAAAAAAATACACAATTTCCGGCGGCTTTCCGACGACCCGCTCGAAGGCATTTTGCTTGCTGCATGGGCGACACGCTAGCGTCGGAGCTCGGCATTCTTTCAAGTACCCCGCCGATCTTGCTTACGACTCTCAAGACCGTACCCCCGGGCACGAATGGCGCACTTTCGCTTTTAGGAACGGGGGCCTCTATCGGAGGAGGCATGGCAATGGGCTGGATGATGTGGGCTGCACTGTCGGTAGAAAACGCCGCGTGTCGCGATCAGACCGGCGATTTGTTCCTACTCCTGCTTGGGTGGGGCGCGATTGCTGGTGGGTTGGGGTCACTCGTGCGTATTCGGGTTTAGCTACTCTTCGGATTCTTGGGACTTACCCCCGACTGCGATCCCAGCTCGACTCACTTCTGGGCGCTACATTGCAGCGTACGCAATACTCAATCACGAGCAAACGCATACTGACAGACGCGTCGATCGCACCGGAGGACGGGTCTGAGGTCAAAGATGTCAGTGGTATCGACGTGCTTTCGAATAACAATGTGCGTATATTTGGACGTACGCGACGGCGACGTCTTACGCTTAAGTCACTTTCTAGGTCAATCTCATATCATCAACCTTGACCGCCCTTGCCCTCGGCTATTTCGCCTAAAATCCGCGAAACAGATAAGTCCAGACGAGATTTCTATGCCGCCGGTGCTATCTTTTCGCTTGTTGTCCAACCCCCGTGTGCTGTGCTGCGACGATTCAGAGTCATGATCGTGCCATGTTACGCTATCTGTATATCTTTGCCCTCCACCTCCCAAAAGGCGGTTTCTTCTGTATGACTAGACGCCCTTTGCATCCCATTCACCTCCATTTCCGCCATCCATCGATTTCATTTAGCCGGCCCCCTTTCGCGATTCATACGTGTGGGCTGTTCCCTAATTATCATGTGTTTGATGCGGTGTAGCTTCCCGGACACGCCAGGAGATGTTGCATTGGATTTATACATATATTTGCTCCACAATTGCCATAACAGCCTCTGATTGCTCGAGGTTCCGAGATAGCGCGACGTGCGATAGCTTAATTGACACGTATCCCCCAGAGACGCGTCATAACTTGATAACTGGGTGGGTCAGTTGATAAGTGGTAATTATACGATATACGGTAGTGCACAGCTGCTTCGGATAAGTTCGGTAACTGTAGGAGACTCGAGAAACCCGGTCGAATGAGCGCTCACACCCGTCGGTCCAGACCTGGCCTCAACTGCCAAGATAACGCGTTGAGAGCCACGCTGGCGGCATTCCTTGGAGCCGGTGGTCCCGCATCCAGCCACGCCCCGCACACGATCATCGGTAGCCAAGTTGATTCACTGTGATTCTTGCCACGTACAGAACCACACCCTTTTCGGGGCAACGCCGTCAATGCGTTGTGTTGACAGCCCACGCACCGGAGCCGGGACACTGCCGCAGGCTCTGTCTTGGCACGGAACTGTCGACAGAAAACAAACCCGAGACACCCGTCCATCATACAAATCAGCTCTTCGTTTACCATCACAGGACCCCCTCCCTCTTCTTCGGCTCTGGATATTGGAGCTCGGCTGAGCACCTAACACACACCGAGGTCAATTCTTATCGTCATGGCGTCCCAGGGATCCATCCCCGACAAGGAATTACAACCACCAACCGTCAGCAACACACCTCCCCTCACCTCCAGGGACCGCTTCTGGCAACGTCTCTCAGGGAGGACCAGGCGCAAGGTGGGCTGGTGGGAGAGTGCCAGAGCCATATTCTTCGTTTCCTGTAAGCCGAGAGAAACGTTCCGCTTTGCCACCGTGGCCACCTGTCCTACCGTATATGGGGTTCACACTGTTCACACTACGCAGGGATCAACGCGTGGCTCATCTTCATTCCTTTCGCCTGGGCGTCCCACTTCAGTGAATGGGGGCATGGGACCACTTTTGCACGTATGTCATGGAGATGCTTTATTCTCGAGCTGGATTTATTTATTCTTTCAAGTCTGTTTCCTTGCTATCGTACCACTCGAGAAGCTCTTCGACTGGGGCGGAGAGCAGATGGCAATGTACCTCGGGAAGGACCTAGGCGACTTGGTCGTCGTTACCCTGAACAAGTATGCCCGAGTTTCCCTTATCAGTGTAGTATGGTGCTGACACTTGGTCCCTAGCGCCGTTGAGGCCACCCTCGCAATAATCCTTCTTCTCAAATGCGAGTACGTATCCAGTATACCTACCGGAACCACGACTGACTGGCTGGTTGCCACAGGCTCAAACTTCTGCAATCCACGATTGCTGGTGAGTGATCTGCGTCACCCGCCACGGGAGCAGCACCCCATAACGGGCTGATCTACCCAGGCGTCGTCTTGCTTCACCTGTTACTCATCCCGGGTGTCGCGTTCTTTACTGGCGGCGCCAGAATATGGGAACAACAACTGCACCCTCACCGCTCTCAGTTGAATCACACGCTCCTTACAGTCGGGTGGGTCGACTCTTCTTCTCGGGCAAGGATGACAAGATGCTGATAATCCAGGGCAGTGTCTTGGCGCTCACCATTCCGGCTGCATTCTTTGCCTCCATCGATACCAATACTAACACCGGTTCCGAAAGTACCACTGCCATTTCTGACGGAGTCAGAGATGACTTTCTCCGCATTAGTCGTGGCTTTGCTGTCATTCTCCTCGTCATGTGCGCCTCTTCTCGCTTTTTTTATCTAGTCGTGGTGGTGTTGACATTGGCTTTGCAGCTATGTCGGTTCGCGTTTCTACCTGCACGACCCCCCGGGTGCGAACAACGCGTTAACGCACCATCCTGACATCCCGGAGGAGGTACTGATCAGGGAGCGGGAGCTCGAAGAGGCAGAACCGGATGTGAACCCTTGGGCGTGTCTCATTTTGCTGGCCATCACCGTGGCGCTCATGGGTGTCACGGCCGAGTTCGTGCGTCGCTCCCTCATCTCTACTCTTCATGCAAACGTGCCGACCGCTCCTTCCCATAGCTCGTTGAGAGTATAGAATTCGTGCGCGAACAGGACAACATCGAAGAGGAGTGCGTTTTCTTTCTTTCTTATCATCGCTCTGCGTACTCACAACGCGGGCTTTGTATCATAGGTGGTTCGGCATCGTCCTCCTCCCGGTCGTGTCCTTCTCGGCCGACGCTACCGTCGCCATCACCTTTTTCGTCCGCCAGTCGCTGAAGTCGTTCTTCAACGACAAGCCGCAGCCCCCCGAGACTCTTGCCCAGGCACGCGCTATCGACATGAGCATCCAGTTCCTGCTCTTCTGGATGCCGTTTGTCACGCTCCTCGGCTGGTGGACCAACAGGCCCGTGTCAATGCTCTTCGGTAGGCTACCTACCCCTTCCTGCCCTTCACAATACTAAAAAAAACGCGCAGATTTGTTCGAAGTGACGCTCCTCGTTGGCGCGTGCTTCCTCGTGAACTATGTCACGGCTGATGCCAAGACCAACTGGGCGGAGGGCACCATCCTCATTGCGTTCTACGCCATGATTGTGCGTTCCTCCTTCCTTCATTCTTCCATCGAACGCACCATTGACGGCGGGCTACATAGGGACTTTCGGCGTGGTACTACACAGGCCAAAATGAAGTGCGGATCATGAACTCGTGCACGAGCGTCGCGCTCGCGCTCGTAGAGGGCGTGGACGAGTCTCACTAATAGACGGGGGTACCCCTTTGGTTTCCGCTTGTGACTGCTACACCGCACCTGAGTTGCGCGGCGAGAGACGTTACCGTCGACCATGCTTTTTTCGTGTGTCGTCGCATGTTTAGACCTTTTGAGCTGGTCATACACGTCATCTCCGTCCCACCCCCTCGTACAATTGCTGCTATTTTACAATACATTGTCATACCACCGCACCTGCAATGGATTCTGTGCATCTGTTACTTTCCGCATTTATTCCCAAAGGCTGACCACGTGGGCTCGACGGCTGAATGGTAAAATACAGTACCATACAGGGGGGCTTTTGGAGAAATGCCTTGTCATCCTCAGGCCTGAGATCCACTGGCTTAAAATTTCAACGGCATGTCACGTCAATTTGCCCAGTGGTTTCGACCATGCGCTTATTTCCACAGATGATCACGTCCCGTATATGAAAACCAAAAAGCAGCAGGACTTCTAGTACACATCTACAGCTCGTATCGGACGAATTAAGAGGGGGTCCATTCATGTCCTCTTCTGTAATGGCGGTGGTAGTGGCGGCTGTAGCCCCAGGCCCCGACATCTGCCGTCCAAGCCGCCTCCACGAATCGCTGGACGACTTCCGTGAGCACGATGCGCACCTCCCTGTCCTTGCGTCGCCGTGCCTCCTCCTGCGCCTCCGCTTCTGCCAGAGGAAGGACCACCTCGCGCGTCGTCGTGCCGAGCGCACCGTGCACCGCCGCGGGTGACACTGGCGCGCCGAATGTCACGCTCAGGCGCGCGCCGGGGCGCGGGGAGGTACTTCCATGGCGCGTGGCGGTCTTCTGGCATGAGCTTGTCGAAGCCTGCGTGTGTGTATGCGTTTAGAGACAGAGGGAGAGAGGGTGGAGAAGGAGCTTACCAGTTATCCACATGGGGGATGATCGTGGGAGGACGCGGGGTCTCCATTACGATGTGATGCGGTTGCTGACGTGGGGAGAATGTAAGAAGTCAGAATGGGGGTCCTATTTTGGGGAGGTGGGGCGAGAGAAGGGGGAGACCCACATTCCTCACTTGAAGCGCCGTAGACGCGCGGGGTCCGTCGCGTACGTGTAAGGCTGGTATACCTTCCCCTCTGCGAAGAGGTGTACCTACAAACTCGGCAAAATATAGATGTCGATGAGAGGGTAGATGTTTAGGACAGACGCACCCACGCACCTGTGCGCAGCTATTCGATCGCGACGTCGATTGCGAGCTGGTATATGCCTGGGCCACGGAATGTCTCGAGGACCTGGCCCTTCCTGAAGAATGCGGAAAAGACGCTGCGGGAGCGGTGGGCTCACGACAAGGAAAGGAAGCGGGCGTCCATACGGGTTGGCGAACATGATGTCCGATGCGCCGAGGGTCCACCGCGTCATGCGGGATTGCAGGTACATGCGCGCAGGGAGGATGCCCCAGGTTAGTGGGTCATCGAGCCCTTGCAAGCGTGGATTGAGCGCGGGTGGTCCTGCGCTGCGGACGCGTGCAAGAGAGCGGAGGGGAACGCCGCGCGTGGATGTTCACGTAAGCATCGGGGGCATTCGGGCCGTTACTGACGCTTGGTAAGACGATCAGTCGTCGTGGTTCTAAATTGTACTCATAAGAAAAACACCCTTCGTACTTATATACTTCATACCTACCTCAGCTGGTTCTCAAAATGCTGAGGTTAGTAGCTTACTTTACTTCTCGTATGTTTAGCGGGTATGGCGAACCCGCACGGGTCACGGCTAGTGGCCTAAGGGTGGTCCCGTCTAAATGAGTGATCTGGCGGCGCGTCGACGGCCGTTCCTTAGAGCTGGTGGTCCCCGCATCCAGCCGCCTACGCCTTTGCCCCCGCACATGATTGCTGGTAGCCAAGTCAATTCACTGTGATCCTTGCTACGTGTCACACTGGCACCCTTTTTCGGGGCAACGCCATCGATGCATTGTGTTATGGACAGCTCAGCCGCGACATGGCATGGAACTGTCGACAGAAAACAAACCCGAGAGTCGGCGACGCCCGTCCATCATACAAATCATCTCTTCGTTTACAATCACACATAACCCTTCTTCCTCTGGACATTGGAGCTCGACTGAGGCAGTTTTTATCATGGCTTCCCAGGGATCCATCCCCAACAAGGAATTGCTACCACAAACCGTCGGCAACGCTCTTCCCCTCACCTCCTCTTACCGCTTCTGGCAAAGTTTCTCGGGGAGAAACAGGCGCAAGATGGGCTGATGGGAAAGTGCCAGAGCCATATTCTTCGTTTCCTGTAAGCCGAGAAACGTTCCGCTTCTGTCTTACCGTATATGGGGTTCACACTACGTAGGAATCAACTCGTGGCTCATCTTCATTCCTTTCGCCTGGGCGTCCCATTTTAATGAATGGGGGCATGGGACCACTTTTGCACGTATGTCCTGGAGGTGCTATCTTTTTCGAGTTGATTTATTTATTCTTTTCAGTCTGTTTCCTTGCTATCGTACCACTCGAGAAGCTCTTCGACTGGGGCGGAGAACAGATGGCAATGTACCTCGGGAAGGACTTAGGCGACTTGGTCGTCGTTACGCTGAACAAGTATACCCGAGTTTCCCTTATCAGTGGTATGGCGCTGACACTTGGTCCCTAGCGCCGTTGAGGCCACCCTCGCAATCATCCTTCTCTTCACATGCGAGTATGTATCCAGTTTATCTACCGGAATCACGACTGACTGGTTGGCCACAACAGGCTCAAACTTCTGCAATCCACGATTGCCGGTGAGTGATCTGCGTTACCCGCCACGGGAGCAGCACCCCATAACGAGCTGATCTACCCAGGCGTCGTCTTACTTCACCTGTTACTCATCCCGGGTTTTGCATTCTTTACTGGCAGCGCCAGAATATGGGAACAACAGCTGCACCCTCACCGCTCTCAGTTGAATCACACGCTCCTTACAGTCGGGTGGGTCGACTCTTCTTCTCGGACAAGGACGATAAGAAGCTGATCATCCGTGCAGTGTCTTGGCACTCACCATTCCGGCTGCATTCTTTGGGGCTACCGATACCAATAACAACAACGGCTCCCAAAATGCCACTGCTATTACTGACAAAGTCAGAGATGACTTTCTCCGCATTAGTCGTGGCTTTGCTGTCATTCTCCTTGTCATGTGCGCCTCTTCTCTTCTCTTTTTTTTCTAGTCGTCATGGTATTGACATTGGCTTTGCAGCTATGTCGGCTCGCGTTTCTACCTGCACGATCCTCCGGGCGCGAACAATGTGTTCGCGCCTCATCCTGGCATCCCAGAGGAGGTGCTGCGCAGGGAGCAGGAGCTCGAAGAGGCAGAGCCGGAGGTGAACCCCTTGGCGTGTCTCATTTTACTAGCAATCACCGTGACACTCATGGGTGTCACGGCGGAATTTGTGCGTCGTTCTTTCCTTTCCACTCTTTATCCAAACGCGCCGACTGCTCGTAGTTCGTTGACGGCATAGAATTCGTGCGCAAATAGCACAGCATCGAAGAGGAGTGCATTTTTTCTTCTTCCCATTTACCCTGTCTGCTCACCACGCGGGCTCTGTAGATGGTTCGGCATCATCGTCCTCCCGATCGTGTCCTTCTCAGCCGACGCTACCGTCGCCATCACCTTTTTCGTCCGCCAGTCGCTGAAGGCCTTCATCCACAACATGGCGCAGCCCCCCGAGAGCCTTGCCCCTGCACGCGCTATCGACATGGGCATCCAGTTCCTGCTCTTCTGGACGCCATTTGTTACGCTCCTCGGCTGGTGGACCAACAAGCCCATGTCAATGCTCTTCGGTAGGCGCACCTAGTGAAAACCCTCCTTCCCCGTACTAAAAAAAAAAAAAAAGCAACGCGCAGATTTATTCGAAGTCACGCTCCTCGTTGGCGCGTGCTTCCTCGTGAACTATGTCACGGCTGATGGTAAGACCAACTGGGCAGAGGGCAGCATCCTCATTGCGTTCTATGCCATGATTGTGCGTTCCCATTCTTCCATTGAATGCACTATTGACTGCGGGCTACATAGGGACTTTCGGCGTGGTACTACACGGGCCAAAATGAGGTGCAGATCATGAACGCATGCACGAGTGTCGCGCTCGCGCTCGTAGAGGGCGTGGACGATTCTCACTAATAGAGGGGGTTACCCCTTGGTTTCCGCTTGTGACTGCTTACACCGCACCCAAGAGACATTACCGTGGACCATCGCATAATTTGACCTTTTGCGCTCGTCCTGTACGTCATCCTCGTCGCGCTTCTTTGTACAATCGCTGCAACATTACATTGTCATACCACCGCACCTGCAATGGATTCTTTGCATCTAACTTAGTCTGTTACTTTCCGCTCGTATATTTTAAGTATTTATTTCCGAAGCGGCCCATGCCATGTGGGCTCGACCGCTGAGTGGTAAAATACGTATCGTATTACAGTGGGACTTTGGAGAAACGTCAGAAACGCCTTATCTATGCCGTAGGTCACAAATTCACGCGGTTTTCATATCAATAGAGCGCGTCCCCAAAACTTGAATGGGTTGAGTAGGCGCGGTGAGCGGAGAATGGGGATAACTAGATAACTACTTATACGAGCTATTTTTGGTATTTCTTGTCGAAAATAATTCAAACCCCGAACCAAAATCGATCTATTTTTGGAAAGCGCTCTATCGCTATGAAAACCTTTCAACAGCACGTCACGTCAATCCGTCTAATTGCTCTACACTACAATTCGTATCGGACGAATTAAGGGTGCAAGGGGCTCCTTTTATGATGGTAACTTAGTGGCGGCTGTAACCCAGGCCCCGGACTAGTGCGTAGATCCTCGACGCCTGCATCTCCACGACGCGCTGGACGACTTCCGTGAGCGCGCTGTGCACCTCCGTGTCATTGCGCCGCCGTTCCTCCTCCTGCACTACCGCGGGTGGCACTGGCGTATCGACCATTACGCGCCGGGGCGCGGGAGGTACTTCTATGGCGCCTGGCGGCCTTTTGGCACGAGCTTGTCGAAGCCTGCGTGTATGTTTTCTTTATGGAGAGCGTTTATTATCAGTAACTAACTATACAGCCCGCCAGCTTAGATATTGTCTCACCAACTATTACTATGCAAGAGCTAATACACTTCCTTGCACCATGCGCCGGTTCCCTTCCCTCCCGGCGCCATACCATACCTAAAACGGAGACTCGAAGACGGAAGGTATCTATCGCGAGATCTATCGTTATGAAACCCGCTGTAGCTAATAAATGCACCTTGATTTGATTTGCAGTAGTACAAAAGGGCGTGTTTGGGTAGACCCAACTGTTGACGGCGTTACGCTCGCGGCGTTCCTTGCGGCCGATGGTACTCCATCCATGCCTGCTGTACGCCTTTGCTTTGCACACGATGGCTAATACCCAAGTGAATTTTTGCTGCGTGTCGGCCTTTTCGGGGCTACCAATGTGTCTTTTTAAAAAACAAAAACAAAAACAAAAAACAAAAAAACACACACAACCATTTGCGCTATCAACGCGTTATGGACAGGTTCCGTCTTGGTTCCGTCCTGAGATATAACTGTCTACAGAAAACAAATCCAAGACGCCCGTCCATCATACAAATGATCTCTTCGTTCACCATCACACAACCCACTCACCCTCTTCCTCTGGACGTTGGAGCCCGATTGAGCATCTAACACACATCGAGCCCCGTTCTTATCATGGCGTCCCAAGGATCCATCCCCAACAAGGAAATGGTGTCGCTGGCACACGCCGTCAGCGACACACCTCCCCTCACCTCGAAGGACCGCTTCTGGCGTCTCTCAGGGATGAACAGACACAAGGTGGGCTGGTGGGAAAGCGCCAGAGCCATTTTCTGCGTTTCCTGTAGGCCAGGAAAAGTTCCGTCTTCGTCACCTGTCTTACTGTTGTACACTATGCAGGGACCAACTCGTTGCTCATCTTCATACCTCTCGCCTGGGCATCCCACTATGGTGACTGGGGGCATAAGACCACTTTTTGACGTACGTCATGGAAATTCTTTTCGAGTTGATTTATTTTTATTTCACCCTTTCAGTCTGTTTCCTTGCTATCGTACCACTCGAAATTCTCTTCGACTGGGGCGGAGAGCAGATGGCAATGTACCTCGGGAAGGACCTAGGCGACTTGGTCATGGTTACGCTGCACAAGTATGCCTGAGTTTCCCGAGCTTTGACTTTATCGGTAGTAAGGCGCTGACACTTGGTCCCTAGCGCTGTGGAGGCCGCCCTCGCAATAATCCTTCTTCTCAAATGCGAGTACGTATCCAGTATACCTACACATGCATGGCGGAACCATGACTGACTGGCTGGCTGCCACAGACTCAAACTTCTGCAGTCCACGATTACCGGTGAGTGATCTCGCTACCCGCCATGGGACCAGTACCCCATAACGAGCTGACTGCTCAGGCGTCGTCTTGCTTCACCTGCTACTCATCCCGGGTGTCGCGTTCTTTACTGGCGGGGAACAAAAGCTGCATCGTCGCCGCGCTCAGTTGAATCTCACCCTCCTCACAGTCGGGTGGGTTCACTCTTCGTCTCGGGCAAGGACGACAAGATGCTGATGACACGGGCAGTGTCCTGGCGCTCACCATTCTGGCTGCATTCTTTGCGGCTACCGATATTAATAATAACAACGGCCCCGAAATTGCTACTGCCCTTTCTGACAAAGTCAGAGATAACTTTCTCCGCATCAGTCGTGGCTTTGCTGTCATTCTTCTCGTCATGTGCGCCTCTTTCTTTGTTTTAGTCGTCCTGGAATTGACATTGGCTTTGCAGCTATGTTGGTTCGCTTTTCTACCTGCAGCACCCTCCGGGCGCGCTCACGCCCCAGCCTGACGACCCGGAGGAGGGGCTGCGCATGGAAAATGAGCTTAAAGAGGCAAAACCGGAAGTGAACCCTTGGGCGTGTCTCATTTTACTAGCAATTACCGTGGCGCTCATGGGTGTCACGGCCGAGTTTGTGCGTCACTTCCCCTCTTTTCCGTTCATGCAAACATTGTACCAACTGCTCCTTCCCCCGTAGCTCGTTGACAGCATAGAATCTGTGCGCGAACAGGACAACATCGAAGAGGAGTAGGTTTTTTTCTCTTATTATCTATCACACCGCATAGTCACTACGCGTGCCTTTCCCCTTTGTAGGTGGTTCGGTATCATCCTCCTCCCGATCGTGTCATTTTCCGCCGACGCTACCATCGCCATCACCTATTTCATCCGCCAGTCGCTGAAGTCGTTCTTCAACGACAAGCCGCAACGCCCCGAGAGATTTGCCCAGGCACGCTCTATCGACATGAGTATCCAGTTCCTGCTCTTCTGGATGCCGTCTGTGACGCTCCTCGGCTGGTGGACCAACAAGCCCATGCCTATGCTCTTCGGTAGGCTACCCCAGCAATAACCCTCCTTCCCCGTACTAAGAATAAAACGGGCGCCCAGATCTATTCGAAGTTGTGCTCCTCGTTGGCGCGTGCTTCCTCGTGAACTATGTGACGGTTGATGGTAAGACCAACTGGGCAGAGGGCAGCATCCTCATTGCGTTCTACTTCATGATCGTGCGTTCTTCCCTCATTTTTTTCCATTGAATGCACTGTTGACTGCGTGCACGCGCTACATAGGGACTCTCTGCGTGGTACTATACCGGCCAAAATGAGGTGCGGATCATGAACACGTGCACGAGCGTCGCGACCGCACTCTTAGAGGGCGTGGAAGATTCTCACTAAAACAGGGAACCCCTTGGTTTCAGCTTGCGGCTGCTCCACCGCACCTGGTTGCGTTGCGCAGTGAGAGACATTACCATCGACCATGTTTTTTCGCTAGTCACATATTTGGACCTTTTACGCTCGTTCTACACGCCACCTTCGTCCCGACCTTACATTACATTATTATACTACTGCGCCTGCAACGGGTTCTGTGCATATATTACTTTCCACTTGTGCATTTATTTCCAAAGCGGCCCATGACTCTTGTCACGGGCTCGACACCATAATACAGTGGGGCTTTTGGAGAGACGCTTTGTCCGAGTCTACGTCAAGCCTCAAGCTCATGCCTCGGGTCTACTGATTTTAAACTTCAACAGCATGTCACGTCAATCCCCGTCCAATTGCCCAGCGGGTACGACCAAAAAGCAGTAGATTTCTACACATCTACAATTCGTATCGGACGAACTAAGGAGAGGCCCCTTTCATGTCCTTTTCTGCAGCGGTGATGGTAGTGGCAGTTGTAGCTCAGGCCCCGAGCCAGTAAGTAGATCCCCCGAGACCTGCCGCGCAAGCGCCTCCACGGCGCGCTGGACGGCTTCCGTGAGCGCGATGCGCACCTCGCGTCGCCGTGCCTCCCCCTGCGCCTCCGCTGCTTCCCCAGGAACGACGTCTGGGCGCGTCGTTGTGCGGAGCGCGCCGTGCACCGCCGCGGGTGACACTGGCGCGCCGAATGTCACGCTCAGGCGAGCGCCGGGACGCGGGAGGTACTTCCATGGCGCGTGGCGGCCTTCTGGCATGAGCTTGTCGAAGCCTGCGTGTGTGTGTGGGTGTGTGGGTCGAGAGAGAGAGGGCGGAGAAGGAACGTACCAGTTATCCACATGGGGATGATCGTGGGAGGACGCGGAGTCTCCATTACGATACGGCCGCTGACGTGGGGAGAATGTAAGGCGTCAGAGAGTTGGTGTCATATTTTTGGGAGATGGGGCGAGGGAGGGGGAGACGCACATGCCCCACTTGAAGCGCCGTAGGCGCGCGAGTCCCGTTTGGGGGTCCGTCGCGTATGTGTGAGGTTGGCATACCTTCCCCTCTGCAAAGAGGTGTATCTACGAATTCGGCAAAATATAAATGTCGATGAGAAGACGGATGTTTCAGGACGGACGTACCCACGCGCCTGCGCGCAGCTTTTCGATCGCGGTGTCGAGTGCGGGCTGGTATACGCCTGTGCCACGGAATGTCTCGAGGACCCGACCTTTCCTGAAGAAAGCGGAAAAGACGCTGCGGGAGCGGTGGGCACACGACGAGGAAAGGAAGCAGGGGGTCCTTACGGGTTGGTGAACATAATGTCCGATGCGCCGAGGGTCCACCGCGTCATGTGGGATTGCAGGTACATGCGCGCGGGGAGGATGCCCCAGGTGAGCGGGTCATCAAGCCTGCAAGCGTGGATTGAGCGCGGGCGGTCCTGCTTTGCGGACGCGTGCAGGAGCGCGAAGGAACGGGAACGGCGCACGTGGAGAGATGGTTAGAGACTTTGTGCGTGGGGTCAGCATCAGTGCGTGTGTGGAAAGAAGGAAGCACAGTCACCTGTGACCAGGCCCTGCCCGTTCTGTCTCTCGGGGCTGTTCAGGGCCTCGAGGAGGTGTGGGAGGCCACGGACGGAGATGGAACAGAGTCCTGAGTGGAGGTATGCTTTGCATGAAAGCCCAATCGCGGCGACAGTTGCCGCGGAGAGAATCTGCTGCATGCGCTGCTGCACGTAGCGCACCACGAACCAAGTGACTCCTCGCCCCGGGGAACCGAGGCTCTCGGGCCGGACAACGTACAGTACAACACTGGCGCCCCAGTGAACTCATCCTTGTACCTTGGTCTCTATGATGACTATGGGAAAAAGATTAACTCTCGTGGTGCTGATATTGAGGCCCAGCCTCAGGATGAAGGTCTTAGACTGCAATACAACTTCTGTCGTGTTCCACTCATCCCTTGAGACAAAGGGGTGCTCATTTGAGTCATTTCACATCCGGACGCGGTGACAAACTTTGAGAGCCAGTATAACTTGAATTAATGAACCAGCGGTGCAAGCAGACTGCGAAGATCAGGCTAGCTCGTCAATTTAGTCAGGCCCAAAAAGACGGACCTCTTAATTCTGGTGGGCTTCCTGGTAGGCTGGTGAATTGGATCTAAGTTGAACACGCTACAACTTGAAATAAAACAAATGACAATCATCGACCTGGCTACGGTAATACTCTCAGTGACACCACTCAGCCAATTTCAACTATTCCTGTGTCGGCGCCTTCGACTTTTATGTTCCTATGCTTCAAAACTGTGCGACATCTTTGACGGGCGGGGCAATGACGTCTACCAGGAGATCTTTGAGAGCCTGGGGACCTTGTGGGACGACACTGATCGCGGGCGAGATTTTCGGTCGAACTCTGTTTACTTGTGCTTGAACAACTAGTATCCACTGGCGTGACGTGATCGCAGGACACATACTCCGCGCTTTACATTGGAACATTCAGAGCCGGCTGGAGACAACACAAAGATTGTATTGGGACATAGTGTGTGTGTCATCCTTAACCTGATCTACGATCTGGCTTTTGATGACCATGGCATCATTTCTTATTGCGATCTTGATTGTCAGATGGTGCTTTTCCTGATGGTGATCCCAAAAAAATCGGAAGGAAGGTTAATTATATCACATATCGGGTGAGTTGGATGATGGGCATCCAGCTCCCGGCAGAAACATTGATGGCACCAATGACCTTCACCTCCGCTTGCGTGATCCCTCCATGCCCTCCAATCTGCCATCGTGGGTCTGTTGCCACATGGCCGTGGGCAGTGCACTCCTGAAGGAAGGAATCATTTGATGACGGCGATGGCGGAGCTGTGACACGGATGAACGTACCCTAAGGAACTTGTCCACAGAGGTACCAACGTGCCTCATAAAGCGCGCCAAAGTGATCGGATTCCGCTCACGAGTCTCATCACGGGTGGCTACTTGGCGCTTCCAGTACCTGTAGCCGGGCCACTACAGTTATTTAGTGGAACGAGTTATCACTATGATTACCGCCCACTGTAGTAACCGAGGGGTGGACTTACGTTAATCCGAATGTGAGTCGTGGTCCTGCCCCCAAGTGTTGCAAAGCTTTTCGCGTTGCGAAGATCCCGATCGCATCCTCGGAGGATATCTGGCAAAGGGAACCCAATACTACCGTTGCTATTGACGAAGTATATGGGTAGCTGGAGATTAGCGTGTTCGACGTGTCGTCGAATATCCACTTCGTCGAGTGGGGTCCATCGCCTCTGGGGTACAATGGTGCCTTGTGTTGCCCTACTACTATGATCCAGAAGTGGTGTAGGTTGGAACGGGACGCCTGGAGATGTTCCCTGCACCAAGTTGGCGTTGATAATAATATACCATGCATCTTGATGATAGACGATCCAATAGTAGCACAGAAAGTGCTGGGGAGGTGGTGTCCTGAGCAGGAGCATGAAGTAGTTATGAGCGTCCTCAGGTTTAAACATTTGCGCAACGAATCCATCGACGATCACGTCAGCTGCAGGTGGGAAGGCCTTTGACGGGGAACGTTAGACGAAGCGAAAACTGAAGCACTAACTGACTCACTGGATGTTGGCCGGCGGAGGCAAGTGGTGTACGAGTGGCGAAGATCACGGGGTGGCCAGAGTGTGTGCGCACAGCGATAAATCGCTCAATGGATCCCACTGTCTGACCATCTAACGAAAGACAAACCAGGGTTGGTAATACTTCAGTGACCGTCTCTCCACTGACACCGTCCAGTGCAAGGGCAATGTGTGCTGCCAACTGCATAGACCCCTGCAGCGCCTTCACATCAGTGAATGGGCAGAGGAGTTCTAGCCAGTCAGTGCCGTCCATGGTGTCTTGCCATCCTGGTTCAAGTTGCAGATCAACCTCGTTGATCAAGAGAAGGTCCACGCCGGAAACGATAGCGGGAGATTGACCGAGGATCTGGGCCAGGTGCGAAGCTTGCCAATCTAGCCATTTGCATGAGACACGAAGAGTGAGGCGACTTCTACCACGTCCCTTCTCTTCACAGCAGAATTCGATATAGTCGTTGTTGATACGAAAGTGTCCAGACGCACGCCTGGACACAGCCGGCTCGAAGCTCTCCGTGCGGCCGATGAACCAAGAAAGTTGGGGAACCCGAAAATAGAGCTGATTGAAGTACGTTATTTCGAAGCAGTGGAGTCGAGGTATGTCAATTCGAGCCAAGAGGTGTTCCAAATACTCGCTAGAGCCGCGGAAATTAAAGGTGGTGACAGAGGGAAGAACACCCCGCGTTGAGAAAGGCGAGTATATTGGCTCAAGGCGAGACGTCGGTGATGTAAAGCAAATGCTAAGGCTGTCAAGGCCGGTTAAAGCGACCAGCCCCGTAATCATTGCCTGTGGTGGAATGTAACCACCCTCGGGAATATCTTGGAGTCGAAGATAGACGAGGTTACCGGCTGACAAGAGAAGGGTGGGTAATGCTGGGAAGGAGATGCCTTCTAAGTGGATCTGGCGTAACTGTGGGGCAGAACCACCCAAAAATGCATCAGGAAGGACTGGCACGTTCCGATCTTTCGATGAAAGCCAAAGACCCTTCAACGCCAGAAACGATTCCTGTATCATCGGGGTCGCCATCTCCAACAGCGAGCTCGTTACCGAAAGCTTGATGCTGCGCACCCGATCGGGGTACTCAAGCGCAGCGATGACATCATCTTCGTAATTAGTAGTAAGGTTTATGCGGTCCCAGGATGTAGAGTAGTCCACGATGATTGGGAAGGGTGGCCAGCATTCCAGATTCTTCCTGACAGGGGTTCCGTACGTGCAGAGAAGCGATAGATCCAGACTGAGTGGTGACGCAAATATGATATGTCGCCATCGCTTGCACACGTGTACCAGTCTAAGCCATTCAAAGAACCCACTGGCATAGTAAGAATGGCGATAGAAGTCGAATATTTCTAGTAAAACATCGTCTGGGAGTATATTGATTGTCGTTGTGCATCTGTAACTCTCGCCTGGTCCCGTAAGTCAGTACTTGTTGCAAGCGCTAACACGGACCCAGCGGGGACGTACCCGGGCTGTGAGCAACCTTGATCGCCTTCGGGCCTTTATTACGGCCGCGCTGTTTTGGTATTGAAATGGCACCAGAAGGTGGCATGGAGAGTGGATAGCGGCTCGAAGGATGATCAGGAATAAGCGGGGAATGCTAGTCAACGGGCACAGGCACACCGCTTTTATCTGGTAGACTTCCCCCAGGCTACGGGCGCCTTACAGTCGTATTCCTGGTCACATGCCGTGAATTGGGGACGCATGGCAGTGCACACTGAGGAAATCGATCGTTTCATAAACACCACTGGTGATAAGCGCCCTTATATTTCCTGTCATATTCTGTGTCCGATAAGGGTTATCTCTCACTCTGGCTATCCAGGCAAGACCACAACACCGTATCACACGTAAGAGACTTCGAAGTAGGCGGCAACTGTGAAGTTTGTGGGACATATCGTTTCAGGTTCGTTACGTTGAGGAGCAGTCCATAATAATAACATCATACAATGCAGTGGCGGCGGCAGAACGTTGTGATCTTGGCTGTGCTACTGATTCATAGATAACTTCAGGTTGAATAGGATATCAATCTACTGTACAGCACAAAACTGGGGTGAAGGATCCTCTAAACGAATGGGTACACCGCAATGGAGAGGTGTACTAGGGCTGTGTCTTATTACCAGGGTAGTGATTGTGCAATATAAATCAGAGTAAGACTGGGGAGAGACGATACTTCTGCATATGAACGTGGGTAGTCGCCGATGGATAGTGATGAAGCAGAATGTCCATCACAACGTTATTGCTGAACGGCACGACCACGGACAATAAAAAAGCGTGAGAATATTGTGGGTTCGACTCGGAGCGTGCACTTGGAAAAATGGCAACTTTCGTGACCCCTGGAGAGCTTTGTCCTAGTGCCCATGGGCGCCCATTACAACGAGATCGAAATTGAGGACATGGCTTGGGACGGAGTGAAAGGAGCGTGCCATTACCTGTGTCCATGCGACGACCGCTTCGAAATTTCGTGCAAGCAACTCGCGAACTGTGAAGACATCGTGACATGTCCAGGTTTCAGCCTCATAATTCGTGTGATTTATGACCCAGTACAAGCTTTATTCAGAAATGCCCGGCCTACAAAGGAGGACTCTGATAGTCGTCGTATACCGTAGCTTGATTTTGAGGATGAGCCGCCCGATGACGACGAAGCTGGTGAAAGTGAAGATGACAGAAGGGTCAGCGATGGTGATGAATGCGCATTAGAGGATGCGATGGAGAGAATTTGGCCATTTCGGAGAAGCTGAGGCCCATTGCTATCTTTGCGTGAGCATTCGATCGCGATTCGGCGGAGGATTCAGCGGGCCCAGGCCAAAAAGAAAGTGGGAACTAGGCAAACAGGCATGCAGACGGGTGGACAAGTAAAGGTTGTAGACGACAGGAAACCGCATTGTGGACCTTTGTCCGGTAGTGTCCGGTGGGTCGATCGGTTAGCGGGAGTGGTTCCGGCGCTCCTCAACTACTACCAGTGTCTAGCTGAAGAGTACGTGATCAAGCGTGTCTCCCCACCTGTCATCTCGGCGTGTGGTTACATACACATTAAAGATAGCCAGCTCCGATCTGTGACGACAACGACGAGGGCGGCATGGGTCGCAGGTGGGATTCGGTTTCAGCGTGGGCGCGTCCGGCACGAAAGACGCTGGGGAGCAGATAGCGGGTCCTCACAGCATTGCAAAACCGGGCCGGGTCTCGTGAGCGCAGAGGCACCCGGGGAGCAGCGAGGGAACTTACGCGCCCAGACGCAACGCCCAACCTTGCGCCCAACGTCCAGAACCTTTGCGCCCTTTCTCATCTCGTGAGCCTTAGACCTCTGATGATTTCGTGAGAGCAGTTTCAAGAGCGATCATATCGTGGATCGAGTCGGTGTTGAACTGGGCAGGTGAGGTAGAATAGACGCGGGCAGAAACGTGAGGAGTAGGGCATGTATGTGCATGAGCGCGTTGCTGGGAAAGCGTTGCCTATCGCGTGAGATCCTCATCAAGTCATCATCCATGCTAGTGTCGTCGTCGCAGTCTTCTTCCGCAAGTGATCGCAGCTCCTCAGGTCCCTCCATGACGGTGGCAGAGAGACCGCGAATGTGTATCTAGCATAGTACCACGCGTCGCGCAGAGCGCCAACTCGCGGCTAGTCACTTCTCCCTCTCGTCTCCCCGTTCCCTCTTACGTATCAGTTTCACCATGGCTCACCAGGGGGAAATAGTTAGGCCTTAAATGGTTCCATCCCCATAGACTACTGTGTAGGAAGGTGTTTTTTTGGTTGGTGGCGTTTGTATGGGCAGATCTGGAGTTTACATACAGAGTAGCAGGTTGGGGTAGAGACCGTTCTTGTACTTTGTACTGCCGCGGAATACAAATGGTTCAAAAAAAAAAAAAAAAACGGCGGCTTTTAGCTGGTTGACTTGCTGTTTAGGTTCGTCTCGTCTCGTCTCGTTTCTTTCTTGTCTTCCCTCTCATACGCTGACGGCCTTTGTTGACGTCCAGCTCGGCATGCATTCGACTAATCTTGTTACGGTAGCCCCTTGTTTCGGACTTTGACAACCTAGCTTTTTACTCTCCCCTAATTTGACCACCTGTACCCGACGGTTTGTATCGAATATCGTGACTATATTATAACTTGTGCACGACGAACCGGAGTGCGATATCTAGGTGAAGATGACTTGTGCACTCGGCACTCTATAAATGCGAGTATAACAACTGACTCGGAGCTTATGCATTATGCGCTCACTTTCACTCTTCGCGCGGTCGTGCCAAGTGTTGCTCCCCCCCGTAACTTGTTGACAATATATAATTCGTGCGCCATGAGGCCAGCATCCAAGACGTGTGCATTTTTTTCTCTCTTGCGCACGAATATCACACTACGCACTCACCGCATAGACTTGCTCGAACTCGATCATCGCGTTCAGGGGCGAGGACGGCAACATGATGGCCAGGCAGGTCGGAGTTCGAGACTGGAACGCGGAGGGCTGGGTGTCGCATGAGCACGTATGGATGGTAATTGAAAATACGGACCTCCGACAGGGGGTTACCAACAGGGGCTTACCAGCCACGATTACAGAAGCTTGAACCTTTTAAAAGCAGCCCCGCTACTCTCAACTGTCATCATAACTCTCGAATCGTTTTTCTTATCTGCTCCTTCGCCCTTCTGCTGCCTTCTTCAGGCTGCACTTCTCGTTTACCCTTCTTCCGGCGTCCACCAACAGAAGATCACTCCATGATGCAGACAACTCCTTCCCTGCCCCCTGTTTCTGATCAGGAGGCTAAGCTTTACTATACTGGCCTTCCCTCCAAACCAGTCCTGGTCGCCCGTACTGGCTCAATACCATGGGAGGCCTCCACAGGCCCGGAGGCATACCTCAAGATGAAGCAACTCAGAGTCGTGGGGATTCATGAGATCCTCAACGTCTGGGATGACCTGGCTCCGAAAGTAATCGCAATCCTGGATGCGAAGGGGGTAAACTTAATCAGCATGGATGTCCTCCGGTTTGGCTATGAAGATGAGCCCTCTGGAAACGTTGTCATCTGGATCGGAGTGTCGCCTAATTCAGTCTCCTATGAAGTCGGCATTGACGCGGCCATCCGGTGCAAGGAGCTCCTTTCAGAAAATGGCCTCGACGATGTCGAAATCGAGATACACGAGACAGAGCGCTGGCCGAAGTATTACTGAGAGGTGGAGTCGTCTAGTTTATTCTTCCTCCTCCCCCTTCCTTCTTTCCCCCCTTACTCTGCGACTTCTCTTCTTTCTTTATCCGTGCACCTTTATCTATCGATTGGTTGTCGGTGGAAATGGGGGCTTTAGCTGGTTGGCTTACTGTTTAGGTTCGTCTAGTCTCGTTACTTTCTTCTCCCCCCGGCCTTTGTCGACTTCCAGCCCGCCGATCCAAGCATTTGACAACCCTGTTACGGTAGCCCCTTGTTGGACTTCGACAACCTAGCCCTTCATTCTCCCCCATTGTGACCACCTGTACTTGATGGTTTGTATCGAATATTATCGTAACTTTGCATGTTTTAACGTGCGCGCAACGAATCGAAGTACGATATCTAGGTAAAGTTGACTTGAACACTTAGTATGCATCATGCCCTCACTTTCACTCTTCATGCAATCGTGCCAAGTATTGCTCCCCCCTGACATTGACAGTATAGCATTCGTGCGCCACGAAGCCAAGACGTGTACGTTTTTTCCCTCATGAATATCACTACCCGCTCACGGCATAGACTTGTTCTTTTTGTTTTCCTCCTAATCATGTCCTTCTCGGCTGACCTTCCCATCATCACTTTTATTCTCCGGACCCGAGCCAGCCAAGGCGCCATCCTCGATGTGCAAGACCCGCAAGTGGATCAACAAGGTGATTTTCCCTACGACGCACTGACGCCCATTGTATGCCTTCCCCAGGTGGATGGCAAACAAGATGGCGAAGGGCGATACTTGTTTCAGACTAGACTTAGCGCGCTGACTTGAGAGGAGTAAGGACACGGGACTTCTCTGGTCAAGAACGCAGTCTTGTATACACTGAATTGATCGTAGACGGTATCGAAGGTGAGCGGTAAGATGGGTAGGTAAGATAAGAGCGAAGAGAGGAAGGGACATAGGACGAGCGATGCGATGGGAAAAAAGTTTGGGCGTGGGCTCTGTTGCAGGTCGAACCGGGGATTTGGAGGGCCATAGGAAGAGTACAGGTGTACCGACTTGATCTCGAAAGGCGGAGACTCATTCCGCGGAGAGGGAAAAGGGAGGTTCTTGAAGCGACCTCAGATAAGAAGACAATGAAAAGGAAGTAGAACAACGCAAAGCCGAAGTCCGGAAGCGGGCAGCGGCGAAGTGCCTTACGCGATAGCCGTCGTGACTGGATGGCCAACGAGAGGCACGAGCAAGAGCGTGAAGGGGAGAAAATGACGACCAGGGAGAGCGCGGAGCGAGGGAGAGTAGGAGGCCCGGAGACCAGAAATGGTGTCGAGCGAGAAGGAAGGGGAGGGAGAGATTAAAACGACTTGTTTGTTTTGAGTGCTACTCGACTGGGGGGCACTAAGGCGTTTGCGCCCGAACCCCGAGACCACGATCGGTGCTGGTGCAAGGTCTCTAGGTTTCATAATCGGCAGGTCAGGATCGCGTGCACGGGGCCGGGGTTGCCGCTGTTGCAACTACTGGAATGCCGGCGTTGTCGGCGAGGGAGTGACTTGAGCGTTGTTATTTTGAGTAGTGCGGGCTCTTGTGAAATGAGACGGTTCTCAATTTTGAGGTCTGCAGACGATATCAGCGATCAACCGAAAGCAACTCGTAGGTCGTGAGACGCATCTGGGTCGGTGCACGACGCTGTTCTTGTGGCAATACTCTAGCGCGCTTCCGATCTGCCTCGCGATCTTCTTTGCAACGGGTTTGCGTAAACGGCCGTGGCTGACGAGGTAGTCAGGCACTTGCCCGCCGTTTATATGCTCGAACACCACCTAGTAATGATGCTAAAGCGTAATCATCTTGCGCATGCCGCGGATGTACGAACGATATAGAGCGCGGCTTCGAGGATTGTGCAATTCCTTTGGACGCACCTTTCGTAGTTGTTTGGCAGCAGCCTCGGTATTTGGTACTCCGAGTACAGGTTGAACAGGATCAACGCGGGGTAGTTTGGACGGAAAGAAAAGAAAAAGCGCAAGATAAATCGATTGATGTCTAGGCGTGACGGGAGGACCGTATCAAATAAAAATATGAGCCCGCAAAACAGGACACTGATAAAAAAACAGTGAAAGATTACACACTTTTCCCCAGATCTCTACTTTCCCTACATCCGCTCCAAGAGTTTCGAGAGGGTGCATATTCACCAAGACTACGATTGGCCACGTCCGGTTTGGTCGGTGCTGCGGTAGGGGTGGTTTGGAGTGATGGCATGGGGTGTGATGTGCGGTCGCAACCTTGCTCTCCGCATTGGCGAAGAGTGTGTACGTATACGCCTGAGGAGGAGGATGAAGAGGCAATGGACGCAGACGAGGGGCGCTATGCGTGGAATGGGTGCAGCCGTGGAAACCGTATTGAGTAATGTCAGGAGAGGGCCGGGTGAGCTTGGAATCCTAGTGGAGATATATCGCTTGATATATCGTGCAGTCGACGTCACGGTAGACATGCATCTCCTCGGGCATTTCGGTGACAACGAAGTAAATCACATGATGGTGCTCACGGCCTCAGTACAACCCACAAGGTGCAACTTGGGTGCAACAGGCATATCGTATGTCACGGTGACCAGTTATGATGTGACCAGTTATGAGTTACTGTATGGAGTAGAGCTTGTGCACGTGATTTAAACATACCATATTTGGAAGGAGGGTCCAAAAATGGCTGAAAAATGACGTTAAAAAATCTGGTTCCGTCACCCCCTTGCGACCCCTCACGACTGCACTCGAACTCAAAGGTAGAAGTAAAGTTGTACAGTTCGAGTATTCGCAACTCTACAATTTTACTTCTGCATTGGAAAATCAGAGTAAGAATGGTGACACAAACGCAGGGTCAGAGCCTTGGTCAGAGCTCACAACAGTTTGTTGATAAACTTGGTCAGGACTGTGGTATCACCAGCAAAACCAAGCTTACTGCCAGCAATGATGGGGAAAACCAACCTGGGCCTAGTGGGCCCTGTTCTTCTGTGTCATGTCATGGCTGGGAAAGGGGACAACTGAGCTGATGGCAAACGATCCCCAACAACGACCGTCGTTCAAGCCGTCGTTACTTGAACGGGACAAGTGGTCCGCCATGCCGTTCTGTCGCAGCTAACGCACTTGTAGACTGTGGAAAAGAGCCCCAACCCCGGCAAGACATGGTAGAGGAAAGTACGAAGCTACCAGATGCGAAGAAGCCCAGGCTTGCGGATGACTGAGCAAGCTCTTCATCTAGATATTGTGATATACAGATGCTCTACATAACGTCGATTTGCTTCCAGTAAGTAATGATATAGAGCGCATCCCGTTCACTGTTGGCGCACGTGTGTGATGGCATAACTTATGGAGCTCAGGGTCGGCCCTAGTGTTAAAAATGAAGAGGCAAGTCTGCCGGTACACATCTATCTGATATGCGCAATGGAGATAAAAAGAGCCAGAAAGACTGAGCACCAGTGATAGTTGCTACCATGAACTACATTTTTGTCACCTCGTCCACAATCCACTAGTGACTATAATTAGACACAACAAAAGAGCTGAGAGCTGCGATGACACGAGGCCAGAATGGACACGTTCACACCCATCGACGTGAGAGCCGTCCGAGACAATTCTCACAACAGTTGTCACCCTTTTTTCTCTCTTTGAGACCAGACCGCCAGGTCAAGTTAGATTGGTGACCGGGCAGCTTTGTCATCCAGGCGAAAAAAGACTTGACCGACTTGCTTCCCGTCCGCGGTTCACAGGTTCGCCACCCGAAGTCATGTCAGACGTTTCCTCCTCGACCCCGTCCCTAACCCCCCAGTCTACGGGAACCCAAGACTCGTCGTCTCCACGCGCACCAAGCAAAAAATCTCGCCCTCAGGCTGCATTTTATCCAAATGTCAATGCCGCGAACAAGGAGCAGAAGCCATTTAGTCGAAGCGCGGCGAAGCGAGAGAGCGTCATGGCGCTGGGCAGCATCGAACATCTTCAACACTACTTCACCAAGACGGGGCTTATTGCCAAGAAGGAGTACGTCCGCGGTTTTTATCTCAATACATTTCTCATCAGATTTCAGGTCCAACAAGCAGCGAAAGGGTCTCGTCCCTGCAATTGGAAGCCTCAGTGCCCACATCAAAGCGAATCCATCACTCAGTGGCCTTCCAGAACTCGACCTCCCTCCATCACCCGCACTTCCCGCCCCATCTTTCCCTCCATTCACGCCTTATGTCAAGACCTTCGAGATCGACCCTGAGAACCTCCGGCCCGGAGTCACTCAGGACCTGTCGGTCGTCGAACAAGTTTGGAGGCTACGCGCCGACGACGACGCGCGACCCCCCGACCCGGGTCTGCTCAGTGTTAACGGACACGCGGCGCCAATCAGCGGTTTCGACGTGCTACGCGCTCTCAAGGTGACAACGCACGCGATCCGCTCCGTCCGGAACTACCTGCTCTCCCTTCCCGACGAGCACGGCCACACACAGCCCCGACAGGGTTTCCGCCCGACATCGCTTTCCACGAGCGAACCTCAGAAACGGCGCGTCTTCTCGGGCACGGATCGCACCGACCCGCTTGCACGCATCCGGCGCGCGGCACTCGACGTCCTCACCCTCCTGCGCGAACTGGAGGAGAGCGCGCGCGTTCCCTTATCGGATGACGCCTACGACGTGGGCAGCGACCACAGCTCGCTGGGACGCGTCGCGTCGCCGACAGAGCTATCGGATGTGCCGACCGACGCGTCGTTCTCGGTCTCCGTCATGCAGGTAGGCGGACGGCGCGAGTCGATTCTAGTCTGGGACGAAGAGGAAGAGGATTTCAACGTCGACGAGGAGAGCGAGCGGTTGCCGCGGGAGCGGTGGGACGAGCGACTCGTGCTCGGCAGCGGATGGCTGTACAAGCAAGACCTCAAGATCGAGGACATCGAGAAGCAGCGGGGCATTGTCGCGCGGTACCTCGACACGGTCGACGAAGTGTTGTTTGGCGGGAACAAGGACGGCGTTCGGGGCTGGGTGTACGAGCAGGAACGGGCGGCTCGGAAAGAGAAGCCCGAGCGGGAATCGCGGGGCAAAGGCCGACGCTCGAGCGCGCCGCTACTCACTCTCAATCAAATGGCACCCGACGCTGAGACGACCGCGATTGGGCGCTCCGCACGACGGGTGGTATCTGCGAACATGCTAGATAACATGCGCGATCTCGTTGTCACAGAGGAGCCCGAGGAGCTGGAAATACTCGTGGAAGAAGACGGCGATGACGATGACGGAGACGGAGACGACGAAACTTCTAGCGTGGACGACGACGATCTCCCGCGATGGGCGAAGCGGAGTGCCTTCCCCGACGATCCCCTCATGCGCGTACACGCGCTGCTCGTCGCGTTACTTCCCGCGTCTCTTCTATCTCACCTGCCCGGTTCGCAAGACCGAGCCGAGTTCATGAACGCCCTCTCATCTGGTCAATTGCTCTGCCTTGCGTACAACGCCGGTGTCCGACAATCCAGAAAGCCCTGGGGCTACATCAACACGGACTCGATCCACGACATCATCGCTCTCGAGGTCGCCCTCACGAAGTCAGAGGTCGATGGCTCGCAAGAAGAGAAAGGGCGCAAAGGTTGGACGTTCAGGCGGACTGATAACCTGCGTCTGTGGGGCGCGTAAGTCCCCTCGCTGCTGCCCTCTGGGCCCTTCTGTACTCACGAGACGTACTTGCAGCGCTGTGAGGATCCGGTATATGCTCCCGATCATCTCTCCCGCAACGCCGGACGTGCCCACGCTGAAGCCGAATCCCACCGGCGACGCCGTGCCGCCTTCCCCGTCGTCGTCAAAGTTCTCGGAGCCGCCTATCTTCTTTGATGCGCGCGAAGTCGCACGCCAGGACGACGGGTGGGAAAACATGCTCGAACGCGTACTCCTCCGCTGGACACTGGCGGTAGTCGAAGAGCGCCGGAGCCACTCCCGCTGATCGATCGACCTAGTCCACATGCCTGTCATCTACTGACCATTTTTTGTCCCTGTCTATCCATCTGCCTGCTTCATTGGTCTGCTGGATACCTCCTGCCGCGATAGAGAGCGCGAGTTGCCCCATCTTTTATGTCACGTTTGCTATTTATTTTTCCAGCTATGACTCGCCACCTCTTTCAGATCGATATCAACTTAATTAATAGCTAGCAGAACGTGCGTCGTATGCAGCCTGTAGTTTGTTTGTTTTTTGTCTTTCTTTTTATCACTTGTTATATCCGCGCATTAGGATACCGAGAGCAATGTTAGTTACAGTTACATATGTCCAGGCGATCGGCCCAGTCTCGCATCTTCTGTCATTGAATCGGCGGCAAGCTTAGTGAGAGCGGTGTGTCGCAACGGGGTCGGAGCAGTGGTATGTTTCTCCATGGAATGCAGAGAGCCGCAGATCGCCCCACCCACTCCACTTACTGACGCCCTTCCGTTGACGGCATTCGAGAGCCAAGACGCACCACGGAGCTGAGGTACTGTGGGCGCTTGTTTCATCCATGTGGAGGCTACGCTACATATGCCTGTGTGCGAATCCAGTCCCTTGCGGCGATGTAAAACACCGACTCTGAATAGACGGCGGTTGCAACGGCCAGAGCGGTGCTCATGAAGAGGGGAAGGATGACATTTCCATGGACAACTGCAGCCCAGTAGAAGTCGTTTAGCATTGCCTATGGCCTAGTAACAGAGCGATCGAATTTATGCAATGGAATAAGCCGGGTTAAAGCTTTGTCGTTTTGCTGATGCCTACACGCCACGACCCCGACGATCAAGGTTATACAGATGATGCCACCAACGGTGCTGCCCACGATTTTTCTTGTGTTCGAGCTGCGACGCGAGGTCGAAGTCGGTGTCGAAGCCAAAGTCGACGATGTGCTGGGCGAAACGGTGGACTGGGCGGCGTTACCTGTCGAGGTAGGGACAATGGAAGCGGTACCCGAAACTTTGGTGAAATCTGGATAAGATAAAACATATGTTTTTAGGGTGATGGAGCCCCGCACGGGCCCCTCCTACGCGCTGTGCCGTCGGGATGTTCCAGTTGTCACTGATCTGTAAGGTCAGTGTTCATGAGATTTCTTTGGCGAGTAGCAGAGAGAAGATACACACAGATGAGTCGATGTAGGTACTTGCGTACCAGCTGGAATCGGTCTCGGGAAGCTGGAGTAGGTTGAACAGGAGCGCTAGTACAAACGACACGGGACTTACGTTCTGGGGCCCACCTTGATTGTACAGTTGAACGACCACGTAGAGTAACCCGGTTAAACGAGTAAGTCGATTGGTCGGAATCCAGGCGAAAACATAGTCAATTCATGGAAGCAACAGCCCCTGGCACACCTTCGCACGCACTGTTGGGGTTGTATACGACCGTGCTGCATTTGCACATATCGCCGTTGTCGATCCCACTTGGTGTAATAATCTTGGGGTGGTAAAGTGGAGACGAGGAGTGCTGCACACGTTAATATGACTGCATAAGATAAGTTACGCCAAAGGTGGTGAGGTGACAAGCGAAGTAGATCACGTGTTAGTGTTAGGGGCTTCAGTTGCATCGTATCACCGGCCTCAGGCTAACCGACGACCATCGTTCATCATGAGCTGGGTTCTTGTCGTCACTCATGACCTTCAGGCCATTGGAAGCCGTTTCTTGGTCGACACTACCTTCTGCGACAATGTCATATGTGATTTAAAGATGAAGGTCAAGGAGAAGTGGAAAGTCGACCTCGCTCATGTTGATGCCGAGTGTCTCACAGTGTGGAAGTTGAAGGGCAAAAATATTATCAACAGTTCGAACTCTAGTATCAAGTGCTTAGCAGAGATACTCGGGAACATCAATATCGACGACAAGGACACCGTTGAGGAACTTAACACAAGTGTGAAGGCGGCGGACCTTGTACTCCCACCTGATGAGACCCTACTTGTGCGAGTTCCTGGTACGTCACGCATGTCTACTGCCATTGGTCGAGTTCTCATGCAGCCCATACTAGCTGTTGTGTCAAATGAAGATCACTCACTCCGAGTCGGAGACCCTGTCGCGTCTAAAGTGGGCAGCAAATATAAAGACTGTTTTCTTCTGATGCACATCAGGGGGGATTTTATCGAAGAAGACATGAACTCGAACGACATTGTGGCCGCATATATAGTTCCCGACTTCGTTAAGAAGTATGAAGAGATCCTAGGTCGAAAACGAAAGCTGGCTGATGATGACAGCGAGGTCAGTCATTTTCATATCTTGTCGTGTGTGTCCAATTTCTGACACTGAGGCCACTGGCAGATGCTTGCAAAAGCCGAGCCATTTGTTGGGAAAGCGGCCTGGGAGAAGTACTTTGACAATTTGACAGCAGATCAGGAAATGCGTTTCCCTGCAAACAAGCACGAGATCAATCATCTCATTCACATCTCCTCTGTCGATGTGGAGAACTCATGGGATCCCTTAATGGAAGGAAGCCCAAGGCACTTCAAGGAAGACGATGCAAACTGGCTGTTCTTTTATGCAATCGCTCACCATTTTAGGTCACTCCATTCAAATATTGCGAGCGACGGAACCCTAAAAACCATCATTAAACTGTGAGTGTCGCAAGAGTAGTCTTCTTTTGAGCTGATTTTCTCCCACAGAGGCCAAGAATCATGGCCGTTCTGGCTGGTCACCCAGGTTGGGAAGGACTGTTTTACTTACATACCGAAAAACGATTTTCTGGTCCTGAAGTTTGGCCTTCCACGAGTGACCGTGGAGGTCAATTCGAATCCACCATCTAAACCTCCTGTCGATTTCTACCGCCTGATGCTTCAAGCGGCTAGCGTTGTTCGGTTTGCAAACACATTCATTGACGTATACAAGGAGAAGAAGACATTTATTCTCGTTGCCATATTTGTTGGTCATACTGGGCTGTCTCACCGCTATATTTTCTATCAGAGAAGGGATTCACGGACGGTACGCACACACGCCCTGTGGGTTGTATCACTAAAATATTATACTAAAGCGTCACAGGTATATCACAAACGACGAAGCTTCAGACTCTCCAAGGAGGGCGACCGCATAGAATTTGCACTCGAACTGTACAACATTGCCTCTGCATTGGAAAACGAGAGCGACTCGGAGAGTGGCGACACAAAAAGTAGGGTCAGAGAGCTCACGGCGGGTGTCGATAAACTTAGTCAGGACCACGGTATGCCGGAATTCACCAGCGACACCAAGTGCACTGTCAGCGACGATAGGGAAAACCAACCTGGGCCCAGTGTTTGTCCGAAGGGTGATGCTAGAGGCGCAAATGAACAACTCGAAGCCTCCGGATATCAAGTGGTACCGGATGTCTTTGAGACGGACGGCGGCACCTGGGAATTAATTGTTAAGGTACAACACACTAGAAGACATCTCTTGATCCTTGCGCCGTGCTGACTATCTTCTTGTAGCCACCACCTCACATTCACACGGTGTATCGACAGAGCGACCCAAACAAGACAGAATTGATTGCAAAGCACCTGTGTGAGGGATCGAACGAGCTGCACATCCTCAAGTGGCCCGCCGCGCCGTTCTCCGTCGCGGCCAACGCTCTTGTGGACCGCGGAAAAGAGCCCGACCGAGGCAAGACATGGTAGAAGAAAGTATGAAGCCGCCAGAGGCTAAGAAGCCCAGGCTTGCAGGTGACTGAGTGCCGTCCAGACCCGGACGTGCTGTTTAGTTGACTATAATTAACTTACACGACGAAGGCGTGGAACGGAGAGCTAAGAGCTGCGGCCTGAAAGGACACTGTTGACGTGAGAGCCCGTTACGACTACATCACCCGAGCTAATCTAGCTAATTGAGCTACGGTAGCGCTACGGTAGCGATCAATTAGCTAGATTAGCCATCAGGTAATTTGCCACCAGATACTGTAGCGCTACGGTAGCACTACGGTATCAGCTCAGGAGCACGGTCTTATCACACCAGTATCAGAGATTAGCACAGTCTGATCGTGCCTGATTGTGCCAGGCCAGAATCAGCTTAGGAGCTAATACAGATTAGGACGATGTATCACGCCAGTATCGCTCAGGAGCTAATACAGATTAGGATGATGTTATCACATCAAGATCAACGAGATCCAAATTTTATAAATTCAGCTCGTTTAACGATTCGACAAAAGCGGTGGTACATTGACTACTAATCTGACTACACGAGAACTACCAAAAGATGTTTTTTTTGATTTTATTTAATTAACCAAACAGATTCTTTTTTTTTGGGTTTATTTTATAAGGATTCCAGAACGATCCGAGTCCAGGCAAAAATCGTACACCAGTTACCAACACACTTAACAATTTCAATTTTCAAGAGCTCCAAGGTCGAGTTCGGCAATGGGATTCCCAGAGAGGTTTGCATTTGTGCTATCCATACCAGATCAGTCTGCTGAACAACACGTGACAAACAATTATATGCACCTTGCTAGGGAAAAAATGTCTGCCATCATAAGGTGATACATACCCGCACGGTTCTCACAGATGTGATTGAGCATGTTGACATGCCCCAAATAAACATCAAGGAAGGTGTTGGCCGAGAACTCCATGGTTCTCTGTTCGCCAGTACGCCACTCAAAGAGGGTGGCATATAGCTAATAAGTCAGATTAGTACAATACATAGTAATTAATTGAAAATGTCTTACCGCCGTTGCAACTAAAGCCACCATTGACATAGGAACCTCTTGAATAATGTCACCATTAGCGGCTTGATGTGTTGGAAAATGGTCTTCAAAATGCGTGGCCAAAGAACTGCCTCCACCAATGGCAGTGAAATAGAGATCCCGAATGACCGAGATGATGCGGCCATTCCGGTAAGGCCGCATGCGCTTCGGAATTCCATCTGGAGCAATGCCCTGAAAGATTGTTAGATTGCGTCGAGAACCTATTTGAGACTCACAATTATCGGATACGGGAATGTGTAATTATAGTTGGATAGTTGGCCCCGAATAACACGAGTGATTTCCGTTTGGGGGCCAATGGCATAGATCTCGGGAACGCAGATAATGTTGCAGTGCTCTTTTACTTTGCTACGAATCCAGGAAATCCGGCAACGTGGCTGTCAACAGAATTAGCGAGTAGTCACAGTCTCATCTGTAATAATAGTAGACCATACAACAGGAATGACTCGGGTCAAGTATTCTATGTCGTCCTGGAATCGCTGACAGAGGATTTTTGTATCGGGTTGACAATCCTCGACAGCGGTCATGAGTGAGTCACGCGCAAATGCAAGTGTGGCACCTGGGTCTGGGAATGCGTTGATAAGCACGAGGTGTGCCCGCATATGATCAATGGCATCCTGGAGAACCAATCGGACGAGTGGGTGCTGGAGAGTCAATTTGATTTTACTTGACCCTGTGGCAAATAACAGGTCAGTATCAGCAGGCCATGGAGCTCCTGATGACTCCTGCATTGTGATCTGGTTGACCGAAATCGCTGCTGGTAACATAGCTGCTACTGCTTCTGTGTCAGCTATTAAGAAAGCAACCAAAAAAATAGAATACCTGAGAGCTCATGCCCAGCCGTGGCCTCCTTTGACTCTGACTCTGGGAGCGGTGGGGTGGTGCCAACAGAGACAACATGCCCACTGGCACTGGCACTGACCGGTGTGTCACCGGTTTGTGGACCTGTACTCTGATCTGCCAGGATAGACTCAGCAATACTATCTAATCCCTTCCAAGAGGGTCGCTACGAAAGTGTAACGCCACCACGAGCGTTAGTCCGACTTGGACGACGAAAGGGCGTTCACGACTTAGCGAATATCGAGTTGCTAGTCATGTGACTATTCCCACGGGTACACGGCGCTTATCGAGGCACGTGATGCGTAAGGCACCAGGACTATGCTGAGTCACTGGGCATGTATCGATGAAGACGACTTGCTCCGAGAGACAAGCGAATGAGAGAGAGACAATGGATACGAAGCAGAGAAAGTGGTGATTCAAAGAAGACCAAGATGGCGTATCTTGGTCTTCGGCTCCTGCTACTTATACACATACGAGGATGCTTTAAAGCTCCTCCCGAATCCGTACTACGACTAGCGATAATAGCTCGAACCCTACTATCGCTATCCTAGGAATGAGTCATGCCACATTGGCATGTGATACTCGCGCTACTCCGGTTACTACTAAGTCCGAGACCGATTACGTCTTACAGATGGGGTCACAGCCAGTAAGTAAGAGTCCACTTCGCGTACTGTGACATCACCCCCTTTTCAGCTGCGACACCCACGGTGCCGAGTAGGCCCCATGCCTCCGGACCACCCCTCCTGGACTGACTGAATCCGATTGTTGATGTCCGCCATCTCGAGGCGGAATTTGCTGCGGGCTAGTTCGCCCTGTGCCAGTCTGAGGGCTTTGGAGAGGGCCTGAAGCCGCTGCTCAATTCTTTCAGCCTCGTGGCGGTAAGTGCGGTAGCGATGTAACTCAGCTTTCAGAGATACGTCCTTCAGGGCGTTGACCGCCTTGTCCGTGTGGATTTGGTTGCTATGCCCGCCACTCAAGGCGTGCATCTCGGCGGGCGAGTAGTGAGGTTTGCCGCGTTCTCGGACGTGCGGCTCCACATAAAGCGGCTTCGAGTACGTCTTGTCGCTGTCGACGGCGAGGGCGAGGACGAGGGGGTCGGCGTTCATGATGGCCTGAACGTAAGGCGCTTGTGTAGTGTGCCCCTGAGCATCGGTAATGGGGAAGTGAATGAACTGGTCCCTGTGGTTGTGAACATAACCGGCAGGGGCGATGTGCGAGCTGCCGAGTCGGCGCTGGAGGATGGTGGTAGAGTGTGGGGGGAGGTTTTCGATTATGGCGTTGCCTCGGTAGAGCAGACGTCCCACCATGTCACACGCGTACGGGGTTTTGCGGGGGTTGTCAGAGTCGGTGGTACTGATAATGAACGGGTGCTCAGCTGGATACCATTCCTTGAGGTGCTCCGGTTGGTTGTACACCGCGCGCGCATCGTCGCGGTGAACTGGGCCCGCCTCTTGAGGATCCTCGTTCTCTTTGTCGCTGCTCGTTCGAGCTGCTCCAACCTCCATGCCTCGGCCTCGAACTTCCACCCGCGCAACGTCTTCATCCTCTTCCATAGCTCCTGCTCCGACTCCGGCGTCTTCGGACTCATTCTTGACCCGGTACTCGACTCGTACCGGGAGAGGTCCAGGTGAGGCGTCTTCACTGCCTCGGAGAGCCTCGCGAAGCCGATCAACTTCGGCCTGTGTGTAGGGAGCGGTGTTGAGTCGCTGTCCGTCGCGGCTAAGGAGCCAGTACGTGGCCGGCTTGTTCGGGTTGTCGATGTCGGTGATGGCGGAGAGGTTGCCCATGGCCTCGCGGAACTCTTCATAGGTGAGGTTGTCGACGAGGTGGGGAGCAAGTGGTGCACAGGAGGAGACGGGGGAAACAGCTGGGGAGGACATGTTGTGATGCGAGAGAAGTCCAGGTTGGGAGAATGGGAGTGACTTAGCATCGAATAGAGGCCTTATAAGTGTTCGTCGTGCCCTTGTACTCCGCTCGAACTCCGCTAGGGCTTTGTCAGCTGACAGGTCATCCTTGTTGACCCACTGATTGTCCGAGTCAGGATAGCCCTTCCATTTCACGAGGTACTGCCTTTTCTTGCTTCTGCCGAATAGCCGGGTGTCTAGAATGCTTTTGATTTCGTATTCCTCTTCTCCTGCCACTAGATCCGGTGGCAGGCGTGCGAAGTTTTCCCCGTGAAGAGGCGTTTCACGATAAGGCGTAAGCAGGTCAGTGTGGAACACGGGGTGTATGCTCCACTGTGTGGGAAGTTTCAGTTGGTAATTGACCGGTGATAGTACCTTAGTGATCTGGAAGGGGCCGTGTCTTTGCGCTGCGAGTTTGGCCGTTGGTTGGTTGGTACGTAAGTGGCGCCCTTCCAGCCACACTTGATCTCCTTCTTGGTATTTGGGCGTATCTCGGTGTTTGATCCACAGGGTCTGTGCCTTTTTGATAAGGAACTGGGCTTCTTTCCGTGCTTCCCGGAATTGTTGAAGTCGCATGGTCACCTGTGGTATAGGGGAAGGCTTATCCATCCAATCAGCGCGCGGGTCATATCCCATCATGAGTGAGAACGGGGACTTCCTTGTTGCCTCATGGGGCCAGCTGTTGTGCGTGAATTCTGCCATGGGTAGGAAGTGTGCCCAGTTATCTTGCCGCTCGTTGGCCCAGAACCTAAGATATTGTTCCAACCACTGATTGGTCCGCTCGGACTGCCCATCGGTCCTTGGGTGATACGCGGTGGATATGTTTTGATAGATTCCCAGGATACGACATAGCTCGCGGGTGAACTTGGACGCGAAGCGAGGATCTCGGTCGCTGATGATCTTTGCTGGTAGTCTGAATCTCCGGAATACATGGGTTACGTACAGGGCTGCCGTCTCCTCTGCCGTAATTTCTTCGATACAGGGTATGAAGATTGATGCCTTGGTACAGTCGTGATCTGTGACTGTGAGTATGGAGTTGTATCCCTGTGACACGGGAAGTTTAGTGATGAAGTCCAGGGCAATGACCTCAAATGGTTTAGTGTCATGGACCGGCGTTATAGGTACTAGGGGTGCTCTCGTGGGTCGATTGTTGACTTTGTGTCTTTGACATTCCGCACATCCCCTTACGTATTCCGTGACGTGTTTGAGCATATGCGGCCACCAGTAGTGTCGCTCGATGATCCTAAACGTCCGCTTGATTCCAGGATGCCCGTAGACTGGGGGATCGTGATGGTTGCTTATGATATCACGTATTAGCAAAGGTGTCCCCGTGATTACCCGCACCCCCTGTTTGTACCAGACTCTGTCAAATTTCTTGAGCTGGTGAGCATCAACCCAGGGTTTTATTTGACTTTCGTCCTGCGCGTGATCCTCTGGGACTTGCGTGACTGATGCTCTTGCGAAGACCTTGTTGGGGAGTACAATGATCCCGTCGTTGTCTTGTTCCCCTCGGTCGTAGTCTGGTCGTCGTGATAAAGCGTCAGCTCTGCCGTTGTTGGTTCCTTTAATGTGGTGGATCTCGAAGTCGTATTCCATCAGTTCCAATACTTCTCAGGCTATGCGTTGACTTATCTTTTGCGCGGATCTCCAGTGCGTAAGGTTAAGGTGGTCCAAGAAGATTTTGACTTTGTGCGGCGATCCGGCAAGTAGAGGTCTCCAGTGCCTGAGGGCTTTAACGATCGCCAGGAGTTCCAAGTCGTATATGTCATAGTTGCGTTCGGCCTCGTTGAGGGTGGCCGAGTAGTATCCGACTGGGTGTCGCTTTCCGTCTGCCTTCTTCTGTAGTAGTACCGCTCCTACCGCAAAGCCAGATGCATCTACTTCGAGTTCGAATTGATCCGTGAGGCTAGGATGCGCCAGTACCGGCTCTTGCATGACCAGCGCCTTGAGTTTTTGGAATGCCCACTCCTCTTCTGTTCCCCACTGCCACTCGGCGTCTTTCCTTGTGAGTTTGTTGAGGGCTCGTGCATGGGTTGCGAAACCGCGAATGAAGAGGCGGTAAAAATTACAGAAGCCGAGGAAGGAGCAAACGTCTCTGACCTTTGTTGGGCGTGGCCAGTCTTTGATGCCCGAAATTTTTACCGGGTCCATACGAGTTACCCCCTTTTCAAGGATTACCCCCAGGTAATCCATTCGCGGTGAGTGGAATAGGCACTTCTCCGGTTTGAAGTAGAGGTCGTGGTCTAAAGCAACTTGGAGTACATCACAGACCGCATCAATGTGTGCTTGAAGACCCGCGGTTTCGTGAGTGGCTATTCCTATGTCATCCATGTATACGCGTATGATGGTGCCCAAACGCTCGTGTTTGGCGATGGTAGGTCCCAGTATTTCGTTCATCATGGTTTGGAACGTTGCCGGTGAATTTGTGAGTCCGAAGTACATTATGAGGGGTTCGAACAGCCCGTACCGTGTTTTAAATGCTGCTTTTGGCTCATCTCCCGGTTTGATGCGTATGTTGTTGTACCCCCAGTGGACGTCCAGTTTGGTATAGATGTGACCGTTTCCCAGGTCGTTGATAAGTTCCGACATGAGTGGGAGTGGGTATTGGTTACAAATCGTGCACGCGTTGATCTTTCGGTAGTCTTGTACGGGTCGTAGTTTTCCGTCTTTCTTCTTGATAAAGAAAAATGACGACGCGTATGGCGACTTGGAGGGTCGGATATACCCCATTTTGAGTTGTTCGTCAAGCCACTTCTTAAGCTGGGCGTCTTCGTCCTGAGTCACTGGGTAGACTTTGCAATTGATCGTGGCCGGAGTGCCTGGTTTGAACTCAATGGCATGGTCCCACGGTCTTGATGGTGGGAACCGATGGGATGCTTCTTTGCTGAATATCTTGGCGAAGCGTCGATATGGCTCGGGGATTACCGCTGCCACCGTGTTTTGTTTAGCAGCGATAGCAAGTTCGGTGGCTGTGGTACGTAGCTGACACTCCTCTTCCAACTCCTGGACTATGCTCTCTTTTTTGTCATTGGTGAACGTTCGTGCGATGAGAGCGTGGTTGTCGGTGACTGCTCCTGCAATTATGGTGCACGGTTCTGAGGGATTGATGGATCGAATGACTACAGGGAGTGCTTCTTCGTGGATAGTAGCGTGGGTCCAACTAATGGTGGGTTCGTAAGTTGCGAGCCAGGGGTATCCGAGTACCAGATCTTCATTTCCTATATCGGTGATGAGGAATCGAATGACTCTGTGGATTCCTTTGGTCTGTACGTCTAGGTCCACGAAATGTGTGATAGACCCAGCTTTATTCTCCGTGTTATCTATGTTCCATATTTTCTTCGGGCGTTCTAAGGGTTGAAGCCCCAGCCCCATTCGTTTGGCGAACGCGGGTCTTATGAAGTTGTCGGTGGCTCCAGAATCTACGAGCCCTTTTATGTCGGCCATTGAGTAACTGGTGCGAATCGAGACTGGAATTCTAAGAGACCGAAAGCGAGTCATGATTACAGAGTTACTGTTACGTTCGGACCGGAAGTGGACACTGACGGACGGGTATGACACCACGTCAGCAGTATATCGTCATGGACTCATAGGATCAGTCAGCCAGGTAAGCTCCGGCACATGTGATTGTGTACGATAAGCGGATCGGATCATGACTCACACTAGGATAGTTGTACTAGGGTTCACAGTACTTACACTATTGGCTAGTACGGATTGGAGCGGCGCTTGAAAGCCCGCGCGTAACTGTATAAGTAGAGAACTGCGAAGACCAAGAACGGTATCTTGGTCTTCTTCCAATACCACTATCAGTTCTTCGCTCTATAGGGATCTCCCCCTTTAAGTGAGTTGTCCAGCATACCCCTGAGACCAAGGGGTCCCCTGTGACTTATCCCAACGTTCCCTTCGTGGGCAGTGGATTATCCTCTCGACGCTATCTACCACCAAGTCTTCTTATACCTCAACGAACGCGTGGCATCGCCTTACTGCACCTTGTACCTCATCGATCACCACATGTGGGACGAAGTAGAGCTATCAAGCGTCCCACCTTCCGGACTTCAACAAGGAGACGATCTCCACGGATACAGAGGACTAGGAGGAGAGTTGTTCCCCCATCCTTCGTCCTACCCGCAGAGCAGAGTCAATCGCCTCTTCTATCCTTTCGTCAGATTCGCCACACCCCGAGAAGCCTAAGTCAGGCAAACGTCCGTGGTAGACGTTACATTAAGACCAAGATCCCACCATGGCCAGTCTCAAAACAACCAAGGATTACTGGGTGCCATTCAGGCCCTATCACATCGACAGAAGAGGAGAACGAAACGTACCCAAAAGATACCTACAATCCGCATTTTGGAAAGACAACGCGGAAGACCCAGGCTACGTGACATACTACTATAACCGACAGAACCAGCAGCAGATCATACCAGTAGAGTTCAACTTCGATAACACCTGTTGGACCGAAATCAAGTGGGACGACCTTCACAACAAATACCAAATCACATGACCCGCAACCTCCAGTCTCAACCTCAACATCACAGTCGACAGCGTAGTAACCAGAGACCAGTGGGGAATAATCGACGGACAAGAAGAAGAACCAGCCCGATCTCCCACACCCAAAACTCCAGCACCATCTCCCTCACTCGCAAGCAACCCTGAAGAAATTCGGATCATCAAAGATGAAACGGAAGAAACCACCCTAGAGGAAATCGCTAAGTCCATTCCCACCAATATGTCTCAAACAATCACCCAAGAAACCCACGCCAGGACAGCACTGTTCAAAGAAGCAGAAAGACAAGGACCCCCAGGAGGAGACCCGGGAGATGAAAACCACGGAGAAGAAGGAGGAGGGGGAGACGACGGAGGACAACCCACCAACATCATTCAAACCCCCGATAACGCAACTACCGACAAGTTCATAGGAAAAGAACCAATGGTGTTCACAGGAGACCGCGACAAAGCAGAAGCATTCCTCACACAGTGGAAACGATACGTAGGAGTCAATTTTGCAAATCGAAGCTTACAAATCCCCTACGTCAAAGCAATGATGTTCCTCACTTACATCCAAGGACCACTAGTCGATGAATGGACCACAGAAACCCAGAAATGGCTCGACGGACACATCAACCGATATGATGCGTGGCTATGGGCAGGAGTAGAACTCGCCTTCAAACGGCAGTTCCGCGACAACATGGAACAGGAACGAGCCTGACTGGAGTTGGATAAAGGGTTCAGAATGACGGGGACCGACATAGATGGCTACGTCACCAAATTCGAAAAACTAGTCCGACAGGCTGACTACCGTCTAGACGAACCCCTAGTCCTGGACAAGTTTACCAGAGGGCTACCAATGGATCTCTACCGAAACGCATACCAGTTCCACAGCCCTCACACCTACCAACAGTGGAAAAACGCAGCCATCGAGCAACAGAAGCGTTATATCCACATGAAAGCTCGCACAGACGGATTTGGAAGGCAACCACAAAGCAACCCGCGACCCAAACAAGGACAACCCGCACGCTTCCAACCCCCGACCAGACAACAAGGGTGGCAACAATACCGTAACCACCCAGATGCAATGGATACTACCCCAGGAAGAATCCGCGCCAGAGTCGCAGGATCAGAAGAAGCGAACCCTAACAACCCCCAAGAATGGAGGGACTACACTCAAGGGCGACCACCGTTCGCACCTCGAGGAGGGTTTCTGAGCAGGGGACGTGGAGGATGAGGAATATTCAACAGCAGGGACGTCACCTGCTATAACTGCAACCAGAAAGGCCACTTCTCACGAGAATGCACACAGCCACGTCAACCGCGCAACCGCGCAACGCTCCAAGGAAGAACCACTTACATCGAGGAAGTACCCTCCGCTCCACAGAGCGTCGCAGGGGAACCACTCATCAACCTCGATGAGCCCACACAAACAAACAGCGGCACCACCTCCCAGCAGCGAGTAGAAGATATAATGGGCAGGATTGCGAACCTAGAAGAAGAGGATAGAGAAATGTTCGCTAGAAACATGGCAGGGAATCCGGATTTTCAAGACGCCTGAACCCAACGGCCTGGGTGAGGGCAGTCAATTGTAACTCATCGTTCATAACGCGCTATCGATCTATGCATGTCCCAGTTTCGATCCGCACGAGTTACTTCATGGCCGAAAAGAAAGCACTAGTCGACTCCGGGGCAACAGACAATTTCATACACCCGGACTTCATCAAAAGAATGCGTCTAGGAACCAAAGAACTAGAACGCCCACGAAACATCTGGAATATAGATGGAACACATAACAAAGGGGGGAAAATCACCCACTACATAGACCTAAACATCCAGACTGACGGAAAACAGAAGGACATCAAATTCCTGGTGACCAACATGGGAGGAGAAGACCTCATACTAGGATACCCCTGGTTGGCCATGTTCCAACCCAGAATCCAATGGGCAACAGCCACCCTAGACACCAAGCAGTACCCCATCATATTACGAACAACGAATCCCCGACGACTAAATCTCACGGAAATACGACGACTTATCACCCAGTACACAGACGATGCCGCTAACCAAAAGTACCAAGAACTAGAGGAAGAATCACTCCCGATACACCTCCGGACTACGGCAACAGAAATGGCAATATCGGCACAACAGTACACGGAGAAGAAAGAAATACCAGCAGAATACCAAAGACACACAAAAGTATTCAGCGAGGAAGAATCCCACAGATTTCCCCCTTCCCGACCATGGGACCACGCCATAGAGCTCAAACCCGACGCACCGGACACTATCGATTGCAAAATATACCCGGTAAACCAAGCGGAGGACAAAGCGCTAAAAGAATTCCTAGACGAACAACTGGCCAAAGGGTATATATGACCCTCCAAATCCCCATACGCATCACCTTTCTTCTTCGTTAAAAAGAAGGACGGAAAACTATGCCCGGTACAGGACTACCGAACCTTGAACAAATGGACCATACGCAACCAATACCCACTCCCGTTAATCCCAGAGCTAATCGCGGACTTAAGCGGCGGATGGATATTCTCCAAATTCGATGTGCGGTGGGGGTATAACAACATCCTAATCAAGGATGGAGACCAGGGTAAAGCGGCATTCAAAACCAAACATGGATTCTTCGAACCACTGGTAATGTACTTCGGAATGACCAACTCCCCATCCACGTTCCAGACAATGATGAACCACATATTCAAACCCCTTATCGAATACCACGAAACCAAAGGGACAATAATCCGAGTATACATGGATGACATTGGAGTCGCAACTGCTTCAACGGAACAAGCGCACACTGAAGCAGTACACGACATACTGGACCTACTAGAACAACACGACCTATACCTGAAACCAGAAAAATGCACCTTCCACTCTTCCTCCCTCGATTACCTGGGGGTAATCATTGAAAAGGGGGTGATCCGCATGGACCCCATCAAAATTTCGGGCATCAAAGAATGGCCAACCCCAAAAACTGTCAAGCAAGTACGATCCTTCCTCGGATTCTGTAACTTTTACCGCGCCTTCATCAGAAACTTCGCTACACATGCACGACCCCTCAACAAACTAACTCGAAAAGACACGGAATGGCAATGGGGAACAGAACAACAACAAGCGTTTGACAAACTCAAGAGCCTGGTAACAAACGAACCAGTACTCAAACACCCGGAACTGGACAAACAGTTCGAAATGGAGGTAGACGCATCAGGATACGCGGTAGGAGCGGTACTCCTCCAACGAGATGCGAACAACAAACGACACCCCATTGCATTCTACTCGAACACTCTAAACGCGGCCGAGAGAAACTACGACATCTACGACCTAGAACTCCTCGCAATCGTGAAAGCCCTACGCAACTGGCGACAATACCTCGCCGGCTCACCACACAAGATCAAGGTTTTCTCCGACCATATGAACCTGCTATACTGGAGATCCCCGCAAAAGATTAGTAGACGAGTAGCAAGGGAAGTACTGGAACTATCAGAATACGACGTCGAAATTCACCACATCAAAGGCACAGCAAACGGCCGAGCGGATGCTCTATCACGACGACCGGACTACGACCAGGGGGAAAACGACAATGAACACATCACAGTACTACTGGACCACATCTTTGTTCGAGCAAACGTCATCGATACCACAGAAAATCCCACTCGCACAAAACCAACGATCGACACCCTAGAAATGGGAACGACATACCCAGTATACACCCAGGACGAACAAACAATCAAGAAATGGGTAGATCCGCACAAGCTCAAAAGGATCGAAGGGACGTGGTACAAGGACGGAAGGCGTGCGGTAACGGGAGACCTACATGAACGACGGCGCATTATCCAAGTGCATCATGACCCACCAGTACACGGACACCCAGGGATCAATCGAACAATCAAGATGATAGAACGATACTACTGGTGGCCGGGCCTACGACAAGAAACCCAGGATTACGTTAAAGGATGCGCCGACTGTCAAAGGATCAAGGTTAACAACCGACCCACGCGGGCACCCCTACAACCAATATTCCCTAAACCAGAAGCCACCCCATTTCAAACCATAGCGCTCGACTTCATCACCAAACTGCCACAATCGGAAGGATGCGACTCAATACTGACTGTCACAGACCATGACTGTCATGGTACGCAAAGTGGACTCTTACTTACTGGCTGTGACCCCATCTGTAAGACGTAATTGGTCTCGGACTTAGTAGTAGCCGGAGGTAGTACCAGTATCACATGCCGATGTGGCATGACTCATTCCTAGGACAGCGATAGTAGGGTTCGAGCTATTATCGCTAGTCGTAGTACGGATTCGGGAGGAGCTTTAAAGTGTCCTTGTATGTGTATAAGTAGTAGGAGTCGAAGACCAAGATACGCCATCTTGGTCTTCTTTGAATCACCACCTTCTCCTCTCCTCTCCTACGTCTAAGAGTTCGCTTGTCTCTCTCCGAGCAAGTCGTCTTCGTCCCGATACGCCCAGTGACTCAGCATAGTCCTGGTGCCTTACGTGTCACGTGCCTCGATAAGCGCCATGTACCCGTGGGAACAGTCACGTGACTAGCAGCTCGATATTCGCTAAGTCGTGAACGCCCTTTCGTCGTCCAAGTCGGACTAACGCTCGTGGTGGCGTTACATTAAGACCAAGATCCCTCACCGTGGCGTTCACTACTCGAGACCAGTGGACCAACTTTCAAACCTACTCCCTTGAAAGGAGAGGGGACCGCAACGTACCAGTACAATTTCTAGGAGCAGCTAGGTGGAGAGAGTACCGAGGAGATATCAGATATTTTGTGGATTTCGCATCGGGACCAACCCGATTCAGACCAGTTGAGTTTAACTTCGAACACGCCTGTTGGACTGAGATTACGTGGAACCCAATCGACAACAGGTGGGATATAGTACGCCCAGCAGGAAGGCTCTACAACTGCGACATCGACGCACGCAATCTACCTACAAGAGAACAGTGGGGCCGTATAGACGGACAGCCAGAGGAGGAACCAAGCACTTCGGAACCTAGGACACCTGCCCCATCTGAAACCAGTGAAGAAGGGGAACACACCGACGAAGAAGACTCAGAGGTGGAGGAAGTAACCAGACTAGCTGAGTCTATCCCCGTGTCACAACCAGAGATTATCCGAGTAAACCCACCAGCAGAAATGGCAACCGCCACCGAAACAGTCACCAACGAAGCAATAGAGGAAGAAATTAGAAGAACGCGTGAAGAAGCAGAACAACTTCTGCTCCCCATTCACCCCGCTACGGGACATCGTATGACCGCAGACGACGCGGCTATATTCCGAGCCATAGGACCAGACCAACCTGACCCACCAGACGACAACCCGCCACCAGGAGGCGGGGGACGACCACCAAGACGCCCCATGGGAGGATTCCCCGGAGGGTTTGGTAGAGGACCACCAGGAGGAGGAGGACCACCGGGAGGCGGAGGACCGCCCGGAGGAGGAATACCAGGAGGAGCGGTGGCACCAGGTGCCCCCACACCTAGACTCGAAGGCGAGCCGCCTACCATCTTTAAAGGGGACCGAACTGACTACGAGTCCTTCCTTACGCAATGGCATGCCTATTGGGGGCTCAATTTCGACGCCTCAAGCATGCGCAACGTATACAAAAGATGCCTCCTATTTCTGGGGTATATCAAAGGAGCGTCGGTGGCAAACTGGATGCTCGGCTTCCTTCAATGGCTCAATACCGAAGTACGCCAAGGAAGAGACTGGTACGACGAGTACCTTTGGGACACGCTAGCAGCAGGCTTCGCGGATAGGTTCTCAAACACCCTGGAACAAGAACAAGCCCAGGCGGAATTAGCCAAAGGATTCAGGATGACCGGAGACGACATTGATTCGTATGTCACCAACTTCGAACAGCTATGCCGGAAAGCTGATTACCGTCTCAATGACCAACAAACTATCAATCGTTTCATGGCCGGACTCCCGAGCAAACTATTCACGAAGGTCTACGAACTCGACGGACCCACCACTTTTACTGAATGGAAAGACGCGGCGCTCCGACGCCAGAAACAGTACATTCACCTTCGCGCCCACCTAGGAATGTCCATACCAACAAGGGGACCTCCAAGAGGACCACCACCCCGCTTCAATCCGCCCCCACGCTTCGGAGGCTCACCATGGAATGCGCCGCGCAACCAGGCTCCGCGATACGACCCAAACGCGATGGACACATCTGCAGACCGATCACGTGCTTGACTTGCAGAAGTAGGAGATCCCAACCGCGGGAATTACCAACCGCGCCCTCCGTTCCCACCAAGAGGAGGACCAGGACAAAGCGGAAACACTCCTCGCAGAGACATGAGGGAAGTAGTCTGTTACAACTGTAACGGACTCGGACACATCTCACGCAACTGCACGCACCCTAGAAAGCAGAGGCCACAGCAGCAACAGTGGCGTCCTGCCAGCAATAGCCGAAGTATGGAGATGGACTATTACAGCCAAGAACCACGCGCCCAAGTTGCAAACGTGGCGGAACCGCAGCAAACAGCCAGTAGCTGGCTTGAAGGGGTTAGGGGAGCAAGTGACGAGGTCAAAGACCTAATTCTCCAAGATTTATGGGAGAAAGGGGATTTTCGGGACGCCTGAACCCATTGGCCTGGGTAAGGGCAACAAATTGTAACTCTGTAATCATGACTCGCTTCCGGTCTCTTAGAATTCCAGTCTCGATTCGCACTAGTTACTCAATGGCCGACATAAAAGGACTCGTGGACTCAGGAGCCACCGACAACTTTATAAGACCCGCGTTCGCCAAACGAATGGGTCTGGGGCTCCAACCACTGGAACGTCCAAAGAAAATATGGAATATAGATAACACGGAAAACAAAGCTGGGTCTATCACTCATTTTGTGGACCTAGACGTACAGACAAAAGGAATTCATAGGATTATTCGATTTCTCGTCACCGACATAGGAAATGAAGACCTAGTACTAGGATATCCCTGGCTCGCCACTTACGAACCCACCATCAGCTGGACCCACGCTACCATCCACGAAGAAGCACTCCCCATAATCATTCGGTCCATCAACCCCTCCGAAACACGCACTGTAATTGCAAAAGCAGTTACCAACAACTGCATCACCATCGCACGAACCTTCACCGACGACGAGAAGGAAGGTATCGTTCAAGAATTGGAGGAGGAATGCCAGCTACGTACTACCGCCACCGAACTCGCAATCGCTGCTAACCAGAATCAAGTAGCGGCGGTAATACCAGCACCATACCAACGGTTCGCCAAAATATTCAGCGAAGAAGCATCCCACCGATTCCCGCCGTCAAGACCCTGGGATCATGCTATTGAATTTAAACCGGGTACCCCCGCCACAATCGACTGTAAGGTTTACCCGATGACACAAGATGAGGACGCTCAGCTCAAGAAATGGCTCGAAGAACAACTTAAGATGGGCTACATCCGACCATCTAAATCACCTTACGCGTCATCCTTTTTCTTCATCAAAAAGAAGGACGGCAAATTACGACCCGTCCAGGACTACCGGAAGGTCAACGCGTGCACAATCCGCAACCAATACCCACTTCCACTCATGTCAGAACTCATCAACGACCTAGGAAACGGTCATATATATATCAAGCTGGACGTTCGCTGGGGGTACAACAACATACGCATTAAACCGGGAGACGAACCAAAAGCAGCCTTTAAAACACGGTACGGGCTCTTCGAACCCCTAGTAATGTACTTCGGACTCACGAATTCACCGGCAACGTTCCAAACCATGATGAACGAGATCCTGGGACCCACCATAACCAAACACGAGCTCCTAGGCACCATTATACGGGTATACATGGACGACATAGGGATAGCTACGCACGAAAACGCAGGCCTTCAGGCCCATATCGATGCAGTCTGCGACGTACTTCAAGTAGCTATGGATCACGACCTCTACTTCAAACCGGAGAAATGCCTCTTCCACTCACCGCGAATGGATTACCTGGGGGTAATCCTTGAAAAGGGGGTAACTCGCATGGACCCAGTAAAAATTTCGGGTATCAAGGACTGGCCACGCCCAACGAAGGTCAGAGACGTTCGCTCCTTCCTAGGCTTCTGTAATTTTTACCGCCTCTTCATTCGCGGCTTCGCAACCCACGCACGAGCCCTCAACAAACTCACGAGAAAAGACGCAGAATGGCAGTGGGGTACCGAAGAAGAGCGAGCGTTCCAAAAACTTAAGACACTCGTCACCGAAGAACCAGTACTCGCACACCCCTGCCTCACGGATCAATTCGAGCTTGAAGTAGACGCGTCAGGATTCGCGGTAGGAGCGGTACTACTACAAAGGAAGACGGACGGAAAACGACACCCAATTGGATATTACTCAGCCACCCTCAACGAAGCCGAACACAACTACGACATATACGATTTGGAACTCCTAGCGATTGTCAAAGCTCTGAGACACTGGAGACCATTACTTGCTGGATCACCGCACAAAGTCAAAATCTTCTCAGATCACCTCAACCTTACGCACTGGAGATCCGCTCAGAAGATAAGTCGACGAGTAGCCAGAGAAGTATTGGAACTAATGGAGTATGACTTCGAGATCCATCATATCAAAGGAGCCAACAATGGACGAGCCGACGCCCTATCTCGACGACCAGACTACGACCGAGGAGACCAGGACAACAATGGAGTAGTAGTACTTCCGGACAAAGTCTTCGCAAGAGCCACACTCACCCAAATGCCCGAAAACCATACCCAAGACGAACAACAGATACTCCCATGGGTCGACGCGCATCACCTCAAGAAATTCGACGGAGTATGGTACAAGCAAGGAGCACGAGTAATAACTGGCGAAGCTTCACTATGGCGCACGATCATCGGTAACCATCACGACCCCCCAGTTTACGGACATCCAGGGATCAAGAGAACGTTCAGAATCATCGAACGACACTACTGGTGGCCACACATGTTGGAACACATCACGGAATACGTAAAGGGGTGCGCAGAATGTCAGAGGCACAAGGTTAACAACCGACCCACACGAGCGCCATTGGTACCCATCACACCGATTCCCAATGCTAAGCCTTTCAAAGTAATCGCGTTAGACTTCATCACTAAACTCCCCGTATCCGAAGGGTATGACTCAATACTTACGGTCACGGACCACGACTGCACCAAGGCGTCCATTTTCATACCCTGCGTCGAAGAAATCACGGCGGAAGAAACCGCAGCCCTGTACGTAACTCATGTCTTCCGACGATTCGGACTACCGGCAAAGATTATTAGCAACCGAGACCCGCGATTCGCATCAAAATTCACCCGCGAATTATGCCGTATACTAGGGATCTACCAGAACATATCTACAGCATATCACCCACGGACGGATGGACAATCAGAGCGGACCAATCAATGGTTAGAACAGTATCTCAGGTTCTGGGCCAACGAGCGTCAAGATAACTGGGTGCACTTCCTACCATTGGCAGAATTCGCGCACAACAGCTGGCCACACGAGGCAACAAGGAAGTCCCCATTCTCGCTTATGATGGGATACAACCCGCGCGCTGATTGGATGGATAAGCAATCCCCTATCCCACAGGTGAACACGAGACTTCAACAATTCCGAGAAGCACGGAACGAAGCCCAATACCTGATCAAAAAGGCACAATCTCTATGGGTTAAACACCGGAACACACCCCAGTATTGGGAAGGGGACCACGTATGGTTAGAAGGCCGCCACTTACGCACCAATCAGCCAACCGCAAAACTCGCTGCACGACGGCATGGACCCTTCAGAATCAGCAAGGTACTATCGCCTGTCAATTACCAACTGGAACTTCCCACGCAGTGGAGTATCCACCCTGTATTTCATATCGATTTACTCACGCCTTATCGCGAAACGCTGATGCATGGCGAAAACTTCACATGCCCACCTCCGGATCTTGTGGAAGGCGAAGAGGAATACGAAATTGAAAGTATTCTGGACACGCGGCTTTTCGGCAGAAGCAGAAAACGACAGTACCTCGTAAAATGGAAGGGCTACCCCGACTCGGACAATCAGTGGGTTAACAAAGCTGACTTGTCGGCTGACGAAGCACTGGCGGAGTTCGAGCGGACATCAAAAGCCCGAGCACTGGTTATAAACCAGACCCATCACGCTAAGTTGAAACCATCTCCCCAACCTGGAATCCCCACATATCACAGAATGTCCTCCTCCGCTGTCTCCCCAGTATCTTCCTGCACACCACTCGCTCCCAACCTTGTCGACAACCTGTCCTACGACGAGTTCTGCACCGCTATGCACAACCTCGCCCCCGTCACCAACATCGACGACCCCGAAGCCCCCGTCACCTACTGGATCCTCAGCCACGACGGACAGAAGCTCAACAAGGCCCCCTACACTCAGGCCGAGGTTGACAGGATTCGTGCAGCTCTCCCACGCAGTGCGGATGCCTCACCTAGACCTCTCCCAGTACGAGTGGAGTACCGGGTCAAGGCTGAGTCCGAGTCCGAAGAAGGAGGAGTACAAGCAGTGGAAGAAGTTGAGGACGCTGAGGGGCTGGAGGTTCGAAGCCGAGTCATGGAGGATCGAGCAACTGGCAGCGGCAGCGATAAGGAGAACGAGGATCCTTCAGAGGCGCGAGCAATTCACCGCAACGATGCGCGCGCAGTGTACGAACTGCCCGAACGGCTGGCCGAGTGGTACCCAGCTGAGCACCCGTTCATCATCACCGCTACCGACTCTGACAACCCCCGCGAGACTCCCTACACCTGTGATACCACAGGACAGCCATTATACCGGGGGGACGTCCTCATCGATCGCCAACCACTCATCCCCACCGCCATACTCCAGCGCCGTCTTGGCAGCTCCCATATCGCCCCTGCGGGCTACATTCACAACCGGGGCGACAAGTTCGTCCACTTCCCCATCACCGACGCGCAGGGAGTCACTACACAAGCCCTGTACATCCAAGTCGTCATGAACCCCGACCCCATAGTGTTGGGACTGGCGGTGGACAGCGACAAGACGTACTCCAAGCCCCTCTACGCCGAACCCCACGTCCGCGAAAGGGGGAAGCCTCACTACTCCCCGGCTGAGATGCACGCCTTAAGTGGCGGGCACAGCAACCAGCACCGCACCGACCTGGCAGTCAACATGCTCAAAGACACAAGCCTAAAAGCTGAGTTACATCGTTACCGTAACTACCGAAGCGAGGCTGAAAGGCTCGAACAGCGTTTGCATGCACTGTCCGAGGCCTTGGGCGCGGCGCAAGGCGAGCTCGCACGCAGCAAGTTCCATCTCGAAATGGCGGACATCTACAACCGGGTAGGAGAAGTGCAGGAAGGGTGGTCGGGAGGAGTCGGACTGTTACGGTAACCGAAGTGGACCCTTACTTACGCACGTGGCCTGTCGAGTAACGGAGTAATCGGCCTCGGACTTGTAATACGGTATCATGTGTTTGTGTTCTGACTCATTCCAAGGATCGGTGTAGTAGGGTTTGCGCTACTATAGCTACTGGTTACGGGTTTGGAGAGGAGCTTTAAAGCTTCCTCGTACATGTATAAAGACTAGGGGTAAAAGACCAAGATACGCCATCTTGGTCTTCTTGCAATCACCACTTTCTTCTCTCTCTCTCTCTCTCTCTCTCTCTACCTCTCTTCTACTCGAGCCAACGTCTGCCTTGTCATGGACAAGGTACAGGGCACGTGACTTGATATCAGAGACGCGAAGTTAAGTTGTGAACACCCTTTCGAAGTCCAAGTCGGACCTAACGCTCGTGGTGGCGTAACACGGACCCACGTGGCGCCGTGGTCGTCGCAGCTGAAAAGGGGGTGATGTCACGGTACGCAAAGTGGACTCTTACTTACTGGCTGTGACCCCATCTGTAAGACGTAATCGGTCTCGGACTTAGTAGTAGCTGGAGGTAGTACCAGTATCACATGCCGATGTGGCATGACTCATTCCTAGGACAGCGATAGTAGGGTTTGAGCTATTATCGCTAGTCGTAGTACGGATTCGGGAGGAGCTTTAAAGCGTCCTCGTATGTGTGATGACTCACTGTCACTCGACAGTAGAGGCACGACGGGGGAAGCAGAAGACCGGGGGTGGTGGAGAACTCGAGGCGGGGCACAGGGCAACTGTGATAGAGACGCTTTGGCTCAACCGTCAGAACTGGCGCGATGGCTCAGGGGAGTGGCGCTAAGTACAAGCTTCTTCGACTTGTAGCTGTAGGGGCACAGGCTCGAGGCTGGGAGAGGCAAAGGGAGAGTGTAAACAAGTGGATTAGACAAGTGGACAGTCTGAGGGACTGTCCGTTGTAACTCGCTAGCTTATATACCTAGGGACATGGTCTGTGCGTAACTTTAGGGCAGGCTTAGGGCCGCCCACGGGTGCTGCGGAATACTGCGCTTTGCTGCGCAATGGAACGTTTGAGAGACATCTAATAATAGTGTCCAATGGCGATAATACGTGTGACTGCGCCGCAGTCGATCACGTCATAGAGATGACTGCTCCGCAGTCCAATAGGAATAATCACAGGAGTGGTACGACTGCTCCACAGTCGATGACGTCATGATGATTTGACTGCTCCGCAGTCCAATCAGAATAATCCAGAGGATGGTACGACTCTCAGTCATCAGGTGACTTGATAAACGATGGGAGATCACGTGACACATCACGTGATCGTCGGAGTACGAAATTCAAACTCCGAATCCGGATTTCCCCTTTAGGAAGGTGATTACATAAGACCGGGCCGGCGCGGACCGGTCTTAGATGCCTGAGTCGTGAACCAACTTTATAGGTTCGTGACAGTATGTGTATAAGTAGTAGGAGTCGAAGACCAAGATACGCCATCTTGGTCTTCTTTGAATCACCACCTTCTCCTCTCCTCGCCTACGTCTAAGAGTTCGCTTGTCTCTCTCTGAGCAAGTTGTCTTCGTCCCGATACGCCCAGTGACTCAGCATAGTCCTGGTGCCTTACGTGTCACGTGCCTCGATAAGTGCCGTGTACCCGTGGGAACAGTCACGTGACTAGCAGCTCGATATTCGCTAAGTCGTGAACGCCCTTTTGTCGTCCAAGTCGGACTAACGCTCGTGGTGGCGTTACAATGACTGCTCCAAAGCGGCCATATTTATCCCATGCCTGGAAGAAATCATGGCAGAAGGGACCGCAGCCCTGTACGTAACCCACGTGTTCACCAGATTCGGATTACCGTCGCGTATTATCAGTGACAGGGATCCCCGATTCGCCTCCAAATTCATAAGAGAACTATGCAAGATACTGGGGATAGAACAAAACATATCCACGGCTTACCACCCTCGCACGGACGGGCAGTCAGAACGCACCAACCAATGGCTAGAACAGTACCTCAGATTCTGGGTCAACGAACGACAGGACAACTGGACCAAGTACCTCCCAATGGCGGAATTCACGCACAACAACTGGCCCAACGAGGTGACCAAGGAATCCCCTTTTAACCTCCTCATGGGATACAACCCACGAGCTGATTGGACGGACCGTCCCTCGCCGATACCCCAAGTAGCACTACGCCTGAAACAGTTCAGAGAGGCTAGAACGCGCGCCCAGGAACTGATGATCAAAGCGCAACAGGGGTGGATCAAACACAAAGATACGCCCAACATCAGCAAACCCTGGGCCTCTACAGGAGTCTGCAGCAGCACTACATAGAGGCCAAAGTAGCCCACAGTTCTTGTAGTGCTGGTAGTGATGTTTATGTTCTGTGCAGCACTGCTGTAGCACTGCTGTAGTCTACCCACAGTCTACCATATCCAGGCCTACTACCACAGTCTACCGCAGTCTACCATATTGACCCAATTATCTTGATGCTAGCAAGTGCTATAGTCTACCATACCCTGTTGTAGTCTGCTGTAGTCTGCTGTAGTCTGCCATAGTCTGCCGTAGTCCAATTATTGACTGTAGTCTTGATGCCAGCAAGTGCTGTAGTCTATGGTAGACTACCATAGACTAGGGTAGTCTACAGTAGTCTACCATAGTCTACCATAGACTAAGGGTAGTCTACTGTAGACTATGGTAGACTACCATAGACTAAGGGTAGACTACAGTAGACTATGGTAGACTACTACAGTAGACTATGGTAGGCTATGGTAGGCTATGGCAGACTATGGCAGACTATGGTAGGCTATGGCAGACTACAGTAGACTACGGTAGACTATGGTAGGCTATGGCAGACTACGGTAGACTACAGTAGGCTATGGTAGGCTATGGCAGACTATGGTCAACTACCATAGTCTACCATAGTCTACTGTAGTCTACCGTAGTCTGCCATAGCCTACCATAGTCTACCGTAGTCTACTGTAGTCTGCCATAGCCTACCATAGTCTGCCATAGTCTGCCATAGCCTACCATAGCCTACCGTAGTCTGCCGTAGTCTGCCATAGTCTGCTGTAGTCTACCGTAGTCTACCATAGTCTACCATAGTCTACCGTAGTCTACCGTAGTCTACTGTAGTCTACTGTAGTCTGCCATAGCCTACCATAGTCTGCCGTAGTCTGCCGTAGTCTGCCATAGTCTACCGTAGTAGTCTACCATAGTCTACCGTAGTCTACCGTAGTCTACTGTAGTCTACTGTAGTCTGCCATAGCCTACCATAGTCTGCCGTAGTCTGCCGTAGTCTGCCGTAGTCTGCTGTAGTCTGCCGTAGTCTGCCGTAGTCTACCATAGTAGTCTACCATAGTCTACCGTAGTCTACCGTAGTCTACTGTAGTCTACTGTAGTCTGCCATAGCCTACCATAGTCTGCCGTAGTCTGCCGTAGTCTGCCGTAGTCTGCCGTAGTCTGCCGTAGTCTGCCGTAGTCTGCCGTAGTCTGCCGTAGTCTGCCGTAGTCTGCCGTAGTCTGCTGTAGTCTACCATAGTCTGCTGTAGTCTACTGTAGTCTACCATAGCCTCATTGTAGCCTGCTATAGTTACCAGAGTGGTGGCATTGTACAGTTGTAGTATAGTCATAGTACAGTTGTAGTAGTCACAGTGCAGTTGTAGTATGGTCATAATATGCTATTAGTGCATTGGTAGTACCAGTACCCAGGCTGGTACTGGGTCAGTTCAGGCTCATATATTTTCTTGCACTCGACAAATGATACTATTCTATTCTAGTAACCAAGAGGGACGGACAGGTATATGTAGTAATTTTTAAAAAAGGCCATGAGGCCGACCTTGAGTCACTGCCACTGCCACCAAGGCCACCATCACTGCCGCCAGCGAGCCACCATCCCTGAGTCAAACATGTGCAGTACTGAGCTAATCGAGTGTGACCTTGAAGCTGTGACCAGATGAGTTGCTGCCGCGTTTCTTTGAGTTAGACACCCTGACCGGATGAAAAAGTTAGTAAACAGGCAATTATGAAACAAAAAAAGGCCGCCAAACCATCCATCTGCTGCAATCTTCCTCAGGCGCGCCCGCAGCCTTTTCCTGTGATAGGCATTGCCCAAGACATCGTCGGCCAAACCAGCGATGAGGCTATACCTGGGCCCATACGCATCACCAGTGAAGGGGACCTTGACCAGATAACCCGACTCCCATTCATCGAGACAATTGACGATCTGTTTTTTAAGTTAGCATGAGGCACAGAAATCGGAGGGAAACGCATGCAGGTAAATGCCATGATGAGACATGCGATTGGAAGAATACTGAATTCTTTTGGAAACAGCACCGACAGACAATCTTTGCCGCTGTAATAAAACATCTTACAAAGTTCGATGGCCGCTGGATGCGCGAAGTTCTCCGTGCAACCCTGGCTAATGTCAACAAGCGTATTGGCACAAGAAAGGGAGTTACATTCTCGTCGAGCTCTGGCCCCACTAAAAAAAGGGAATTCTGAAGCGTATTCCTCACAGCATCAGAGATTACTTGGGCTTGCTCCGAGGAATTGTGACCAAATGTCAGGGAAGGGTTGAGTTCGGCCTTGAAGTGGGACTTGACGATGTCGCGTGCCATCGTCTTCATGCGCCCACGATAGGAGGGGCCGTCGTCGAAGATCTATAATTGACTGAGCTAGTAATAGCGACAAAACATATTATAATACTTACAAGAGCAGTCATGTTAGAATGGTCAACGTGGTAGGTCGCTATTGAATTATTGATGAGCAAACACAATACGTAAAGAGAAGGAAAAGGCATACTGTCATTGAGGGAAGCCTGTTCTGCAGTCGTGAGAAGAGCGATTGCCTCGAGGAGACAATCATGTGCAGCACCAAGGCTCTCTCGGCTGCGCTCCGGGAAGGGGTCACTTGTCTCGGTGTGGATACTCATCCTATAGAAGCTCTTGGCACTGACGAGCACGTCGTACCAAGGAGTCCCATGATAGTAACGAAGGTGGGTGGGTTTCGCATCCTCGGGTGGCTTGAAAGTGCGAGTGGAGCGGGCTTTCGGAGCCACATCATGGTTGCTCCCCTCGGCATTATTCTCGTCAGGAGCAAGGCTGTGGCGTCCATGGTTGTCAGGAGCACTGTGGCATCCACGGTTGTTGTGTCGGGGATTTGCCACATGACCACAAGTGACGCTGATGTCATGCGTGGGGGTCCCCAGCTGACCTGCATTCGTCTGACGAGGTACTTGGCTATTTATTATATCAGTTGCTGTGGTAAGACAAATATCGAGTAAGAATACCCACGGAGGCACTCTCTTGTCGGTGGCAAGAAGCACATCAGGATTGGGAGGCCTAATGGCCCTATTTTTTTGTTGGTGCGATTGAAGCACACTCTGTGAACCTCCGTCTTCGTCTATGAGTAATTCATGACAAGGGATAAATTTCTATAAAACAAACCTGAGGCACCGTCGTCAGATCTCAACGCACGGGACCCCTGATGACCATGACCCGCAGAGGTCGAATTGCCAACAGGTTGGTTCGTATAGGATTGACTTTCTTCCGGCTCTACATAATTAAATCTAGTAAGAATATTGGTAAGGTCATCGTTGCTCACCTGCGCTCGTAACTATACGACGGCGTGTTGACCTGAGGAATGCTTCAGCCAACCTATCATCTTCATCAGGTGACTGTTCATCGATAGGTTCTACCATAAATTCATAAGCTAAAGTCAAAGCCAAAGCGGGGAACGTGGATGAGGAACCGAGGATATGATGACAAAACATACCGTCCTCACTTCCGCGGGGGGCACCTCTCTGTCATCCTGCAGATCTCCACCTATTCCATCGCCTTGAGAGACTCCTCCTGTCAGCGTCCAGAGTTGGTATCAGGGATAGTCATTTAAAACTTTGCGTTACCTTGAGTGTCCATCGTCTCATCAGTAGGGGGTACGAACCCCCCCGGTGAAAAGCCAAAAGAGGAACCTGGCCTGCCTTGCATAAGCGAGGGTGTGGGGGTAGCCAGCGAAAGCGGGGGATCTCTCTGGGCTAGTGAACCGCTGTTATTCTAATAGTGTCAGGCATAGGCGCATGGATGAGGACGGATTGGTAACCTACTAGTCGGCTTGGTGCCATCACATTAACAGCTGCGTTGGCAGGCGTCTTTGTTCTCTTGCTTTGGTTTGTGGATCGCAACTCAAGGTCTGGGCGAATCTTTTCAGAAACAGAAACAAGTTGTGCAATGGCACCTCCTTGGCCACGGTTCACACATTTTGCTACGTGATGAGGGGGACGACAGAGTTAGATGTCAACGTCAGTTCCAGACCATCGAAGGAACAATAGCTTACCAAGTCGGGGGGCCGTCTGAGGATATGGGTGTTCTTCCTCTTCATCCTCTCTTTGCCTTCGAGACATGGTAGAATGAACGAACAATGAAAATTTGACGCAACAAGGTGTTTTATGGATCACGCGATCACGTGTGTGTTGACCAACTTACTAACCGCACATATTTATCAACTACAAAAAAAATATTTAATCCAGTTTGACGGAGAAGTGACTTGTAAATCCAGGGACTGAAGCGATACGATATTCTGTTGGCGTGATTGACAGATGAATAAAGGTCAAATGTCCAAGGAAAAGGGTATTGCATACGGCGATAACTGGCAACTGAACAGTGCTTCATACGTGTCCTTCGCCCAAAGACGTCGGGGAAGCCACTTTTCCTCACTATGTGCCGTACCCTACCCACCCGACAATCTGCGTCTGACAATCGCTCTTGAGCCTTTTGGACACCCAGCACTGCCTGCTGTAGTTTGGTTTGAGCAGCTTGCACTTCGCATTCACACTCCCATCGCTCGGTCATAGCATTTGAATATAGCAATGACGCTTCGTGATGGCTTTTAACCGGCTGTAAAACTCAATATCAGAATCAGTGAATCGAAAGATAGGCCTAAGCTACTTTCCTGGGGATCCTGCACAAGTGTTGTAAAGGACATGGACATTGATGTGTAAATTCTAGGTTCCCACGCGTTTTGACTCATCCAATTATATGCACTGGCACGCACTGACGCCCGACACTGACGCCTGACGCATGCAACAATCATGCGCTGTCCACAGTGTCATCGCAATTTCCAAGATAGAAAAGCTCTCTTGTGCCATATGAATCATCCTTTCGGGTCCTGCAATAGCCACTTTGAAGAGGTTGTAAATCTTGTGGACGAACTTCAGAGGTATCAAGAACGACGGCGCCAACATCAACCCATTCCGACTCAGGCCCGGGTTTCAACTACTCCCGAACCTATGGATATTGACATCGACGTAACAGCTACGGAAGACCTTCGAGATGATATCCAGAATGTGGATGGTAGGCCCTTCATTCAGGAATATGTGGGAGCAGCGAGGGAATATGGGCGTGGTACGACATTTCTGCAGAGCTTCGACCGTGACCAATACGCACAAGAACGCAAAAAAAATATCTTCTATCCATTCGCATCACGGGCAGAATGGGAGATGGCTGCTTTTCTGCTTCGTTCCGGTCTTAGCATGGCCTCGATTGATTCGTTTCTGTCACTAGAACTCGTAAGTGCCGTTTATTGTCTCGGGTCCCGATCTGATGACACTTGGCACAGATCAACGGGTTGGGTCTATCATTCAGAAATGCCAAACGACTACGAGGACTGGCAGAAATGCTCCCACAAGGACCGGAGTGGCGATGTAAACCATGTGACAGTCCTTTTCCTATGAAGAAGAATGTCCATTTATTCTACCGCGACCCACTCGAATGTATACAATGCATCCTCTCCAATCCTCTTATGAACGATCACATTAGGTTTACTCCATTCCGCGTCTATGAGTCGGCAGTCAGCGCAATGCGAATCTACACCAAGTGGTTGACTGGCGACGTTGCGTGGTCCATGCAGGTATGTTCCTCTAGTCCGTGTCATCCATGACTTTGTTCCTTATATTCCTGCAGAGCCAGCTGCCGGATGGGGCTACTCTTCTTGGGGTCGTGCTATCATCTGACAAAACGAACATATCTGCCATGACTGGTGGACGCGTCGCTCACCCGCTTCTGATAAGCCTTGCGAACCTTCTCATGGATTTCCGTATGAAAGGAACGAATCATGCGTTCCTTCTCCTTGCGTTGCTCCCTGTCCCAAACTTCATTCACAAAGACTCAAAAACACGTGGCATCTTGGAGAATCGCATGGTCCACGAGTGCTTGGACTTCATCTTAACTCCTGCTCAAAAAAGCCGCCCAATTTGGTATCATGATGTCGGATCCACTAGGGTCGCTCCTGCTATATGTTTACTGCCTCTTGCCGCGTATATTGCAGATGTTGCAGAGGCAGTGGCACTCGCCTGTGTTGCCGGGAAAACTTCCCACGTGACAATGGCAAGTTACAAACAGTTTGGCGACCCCTTCCGGCATGAACCCCGAATTGCTTCGACTACTCTTGCCCAACTACACGCTATTGAAGCCAGAGTTAACCCTTGGCATCTCAACGCGTATATCAAGGAAGCCATGAAAGTCCTGACTCAATGGCGTCCACCGGCCGTTTTGGCGTGATTGGGCACTTTCAGAACCAGTCAAAATTCTTCACACCGGAACCCCTTCACCATTGGCACAAAATGTTCTGGGACCACGATGCGAAATGGTGCATCCGCGCTCTCAAAGGCGCTGAAATCGACTACCGATTTTCCATCCTTCATCCACACACAGGTTTTCGACAGTTTTGCGAGGGCGTATCCAAGTTGAAGCAAGTCACTGGTCGGGAACATCGTGACATCCAGCATTACATCGTGGCCATCATCGCAGATGCTGTTCCTAGCGATTTCTTCATTGCCATTCGCTCTGTTAGCGGACTTTCGGTATCTTGCCCAGGCACCTGAGATATCTGAGCAGGACTGCGTCAATATCGACAGTGCGCTTCAGAGTTTCCACGATCACAAGAGCTCAATCGTATCCGCTGGTGTCCGGATTGGGAAGCACAAGAAGGTCCTCAAGGAGTGGTATATTCCAAAGCTTGAACTTATGCAAAGTGTCTCCTCCAGCATTCGCGAAAACGGAGCAGCGATTCAGTGGACTGCAGATACCACAGAACGGTGCCATATCACCGAAATCAAGGTCCCATCGCGTTCTAGCAACAAACAGGGATACGAGTCTCAAATCTGTCGCTACCTTGATCGCGAGGAGAAATGTCAGTCAATTTGACTTGGCCACCTCCATTTGCGAGGCTAAGATCGACTTTCACTCCCCCGACAACGTGAATTGCGAATATCCAGATGATGGTGATGGCAACATGGATGGTCTATCTGAGGATCCAGAAGGACCAGAAGAACTTCTACGCGGTATTAATACGATGGGCGATCTCCTAACGCATATTCGACCAGTTGCTCCAGTGTCCTGGGACTACTACTCGAAGACACGCAAACTACTTTGAGCTTGCGAGTTTCCTGAAGCAGGGCTTATATCCACGTGCACTGCAGCCATTTCGAACTGTCGTGAATGGAAATACAGCTTTACACTTGAGCCGAGACCCGACCATGAAGGCGATGTCTGTCGAGGATGCCATGGCCAAGTTCAACCTACCAGATCTACGGGGAGCTCTGGCCGACTTCTTGGTTCGCTTCGAACGCTGGAGACCCTATCCAGATTGGTGGTCGTAGGGTTGCTAATATCGAATTCCTCCCTACCCTTCCAAAACATTCAAGTCTGGACAAAGCTACAATTGCAGGGCCAGTTCGTATTATGCGCCAAATTCGCGTTCTATCACCTCAAACAGTTAATGCCTCGCCGCCGTCCGAGTCCTGGCCCTGTGGACGTTCTGACGTCATTCTTTTCAATATAGATGATAACAAGGTCTGGCCATATTCTGGTCTTGAAGGTACATACCCTACGTTGCGCACATGCTGACCTATCCTTATTAACCAATGTGACTTGGTTCAGGGCATCGCGTTCGCCCAAATACGACTTATATTTCGGGCTGTCCCGTCTCAGGCATTTCCACCGTCTTCTAATGCTGACTTGTTCCTTTCCTATGTTCAGCGGTTTGATATCGTACCTCAGCCACATCCCGTTGCCCCAGCATCCTCAAATCAAAAGGGCCCATATCCTCACCCAATAACCAGCATGTACCTCCTGAAACGTGCTCGGCGGATTGACGGAGCAATTATGGGAGATGTTGTACCTTTGGCCCAACTCAGAACTCTCGTCGACCTCGTACCACGGTTTGGCGCGGAGGCCGACAAACGACTGACCAAGGAGACTGCTTTGGAGTATAGTTTGGAGTTCTGGTTGAATAGGTATTTTGACAAAGAACTGTTTTACACCTTAAAATGATCTTAGGATGCTCGTCCGTCGCTTGTCCTTATTGTCTTCATCAATGCTAATACACAAGCTATACGTTACACACGGCGCGCTGATGATGATTGCCAGGGGTCGGGATAATCTCTCAGCGACTCATCGTTGTGTGTCCAGCGTTAACGTTAACGTTCGAGACACCGTACGAGCGATGTAAACTGGTCATGCGGGAACCAATTTGCTAATACTCTCCTGCTGATAAACGAGCGCATGCAGACTCTGCTTTTACCATCTACTTCTCCAACTTCGTGCATTTCATCTTCACTCGATGCCCCTCAAAATATTCTTCAATGGGTTATTCAACGCCCACCCGTGGAAGCAGAAAGGCACCGTGGCTCGTATATACGTGCACTACAATCGAATGAAGCTAGCACGCCGAGGGGTGGAGGAGGCCAGTATTCGGTATGTTCACACATTCTTTTTAACTCGTCTTTGGTACTGACAAATGCCAGGAGACTGATCGGATACCACGGTGAAAGCGGAAACGCGAAATCCGGCGGTCATTTGACCGTCGACTTCTGCAAGTTGGGCGGCGACCACGTTACTACCCAGCATGTCTACCCAACAGACGCTGCATATGGGGGTGAGTACACCAAAAAAAAAAGTTCGATTTCTATGCTAATACCCATTATGCAGGTAAGGGTGAGGGTGAGGGTAAGGGCAAGGGCAAGGGGGGGCAGCGTCCATAGGCTGGCAAGGGTTCAACAGTATAATATTGGTTGTTTTTACCATTCCCCCCAATCTATCGTCAACACTCGACCATTTCCCAGCCAACTCAACGACCGCTGCGACGACCCGCGACGACGTGACGACACAACGACTCGCGATGACGTGTCACAACGCGACAACCTGACAACCTGCGAAAACTGTACCGGTTACGAGCACAGGTGCGAACCGTCGAAACCGGTCGTGCAGGCCTCCACGCCACGCGAAACCTCGTATCGATGTCCACCGGGCTGGGGGACACGACACGGCACCCCAGCCCTATGGCACCGCCGCGCGGATACGACATGACTCGGTCCGGCGACGCTACAACGTCAATGTGACGTGGCGAGGACACGACACCCGACTCGGAGGCCACGACACCGATGCGGCCTGCAAGCCACAACACCGACGGCAGTGAGGCAAGCGGGGATACGATAGCCTTTGTAGTTTACAAGTAGTACAGTAATGTATTAAACATACATGCTAAAATATATTTGAGTGTTGAGTGAGCCTGAAAGTGAACCCGAGCGGGTATTCCATACCCGCCAAACCCCAGGGTACCCACACCCTACTAACCCACCAAAACCTGTACCCTTGTGGAGGGATGAGGGTTTTGACCGGTGTGGGTGCCCACTGCCAGGCTGGGGTGGTGGTGGCTTAGTCTACCATAGTCTAGTACTGTAGTCTACCATAGTCTACCATAGTCTACTGTAGACTACAATAGTCTACTGTAGACTATGAAAGTCTACCATAGACTATGATAGTCTACCATAGTCAGGTATGGGTTTAGCAAAATTTACCTGGAGGTTACCTACTACTAGTATGCTGATCTCTATAATCATGCCCCCAAAACCCTGCATATCTTAGACTCAGACATGCTCCCTAGAAATCAGTACATGCTTGAGTACATGTCTGACTCTATAGTATCTACTGTACTACTAACTGCAACAGCTACAATATCTACCACCACTACTGGGTCTACAACAGCTACAAGTCTGCAATTGCTACTGACTTCAAGTTCTACTATATCTATAATAACTACAGCATCTACAGGTTTGCTACCAGGTGTCCTAATCAACTACCATTGTCTACCAAACTTGAATAGCTATGATATCTACAAGCATCTATATTCTCTACCATGTCTATCAGGTTGAAATCTGAATTTCCAGGGTTTGCTAGTCATGCTACCAAGTCTCTACTAATCTACTACCAAATAACTATGGTATCTACAGTATCTATGGTCTCTACCATGTCTATCAGGTATTTCAGGGTTTGCTACCAAGTCTCTACCAAGTCTCTACCAATCTACTACCAAATAACTATGGTATCTACAGTATCTACAGTCTCTACCATGTCTAAGGGTTTGCTACCAAGTCTCTACCAATCTACTACCAAATAACTGTGATGCTCTATGACATCTACAGTCTCTACCATCACTACAGGAATTTCTAGGGTGGCCCAGGGTTTGCTGATGGCCCTGTAGCATTGGTGGTCGGGATTCGTAACACAGAAGCAGGTGACGACGACAACCCACCGCAACTGTGGAAATGCCCACATGGTTGCAGCATGCAATGACAACAATGCTGCATATATCCTGCCACAATGCACAGACTTGCTTGCAATGTGTACAGTTGGTTGGCACATGTAGGAACAACCACAGGCAACAATGGCAACCACACCGCCTCTGTATGCCCACCCTCTGTATGCCTGCTGCAGAAACGCATCTAATTGGTACTGAGTTTGGATACACAGAATAAGGTCCCCCTCATGGTTTGGCAGTCCTGGGGGTGATGTATCAATTTTGTCCTTGTAGAAATCAATACATTTTTGTCTTTCAGCCTCTCAATCCAAAGCTTCATAGAAACCCCATCTTGGGGGTGTAGACGGATTGCTTCCGTGTCCAAAGCATGTGCAATGCGACTGATATCACTGAAGTCGGTGAATTTGTCACAACTACTGTTACGTTCCTTCTGGACGTCGTCCTAAATGCCTGTTTGCTGCTGCTGCATGTGTTCTAACATCTTCAGTATCCCATAGGCAACGGCTAGGGCGATACGCAGGGCGTGGCCAACCAAGGCAATGACAATGACGAAGGCGATAATGATAAGATACGAGGCATCGGTGATGACTAAGCATGACGGCAAGCGGAATGCTTAGTGGCGATAACCGGCACACTAGCACAGATGTCAAAGGAAGGGATGGTCAATGAGGAATCTAGCTTTATACAACCTCCTAGCAGGGAAGGATTGACACAAGATATCAAAGCTAAGGACTATAGTGCGTCCTCAGCCCTCTACTTATACTACAGTGAGGGGCTTTCAAGCTCCACTCGAATACCGAATCCTAATACACCTATCCAATAGCACAACTCGCTCTCGATTCGCATCAGTCAGCCATACAGTCATGGGGTCATCATTTAGACCGTGTCTGGGCTCAAGCTCATCTGGACTCACATTCCAGCCTTAGCCTAGGCGCAAGCTCATCTAGGCTCTTCCGGACCGTTCGAGGCAGGTCATGTGATGGCCAATACATCGGACCTAATCCCACGCCTTCTGATAGTCACATGATGGCGGGTAAGGGTCACATGTGCTCACCGCACGTCCCACTCACATGTGATCTTCTGTGCGTGGTGCTTGCTCCCAGCTTTCTAGCAGGCATTCGAGCACTGCTGTGGCTCTGCGGACTTCTCTATCCCATCGCAGGTTGTCTTGTGCGTACTGCTGGCTGTTGCGTGGGTCTCGTCCCGGCTGCGCCGTGACAACTACCATCAGGTGCTGTGGAGTGGACAATCTGAACCTATAATTTGATTCATTAGTGTAGCTGCTGATCGGAGATTATGTTTGATGCATGATCTCCTGAGTGTCTACTTTCTGTATCAGCAATGATCTCATTTGTTGCTGTGCACTGTCTGACAGGCACATATAGATCATATTGCCACCACCAAGCTCATGGTTGTGCTCAGTCGCATAACACCTGAGTAGTGTTTTAAGGTCCAGTCCATAGGACCAGAAAAAGACTGGGGACCCAACCGGACTGGACCGATTTGCAACTGGACCATTGGTTGCGGTTGCACCTTTTTTGGACCCAGCCTGGTTGTGGTTGAACACTTTCACTACACACTCTGCAACCGACAAAAGACTGGTTGAAACCGGTCCTCAGAGCAACTGCACCAAGATTTTCAGACAGTCACTCAGATCCAATTTGCAGGCATGATATATTAGTTACTACTACTACTACTACTACTACTACTACTACTTGTAAACTGCCATGTCAGTGTTGTGGCATCGTGATGCTGGCACCGTGCTGATGTCGTGGTGATGTGGCACGGCGTGTCGATGCCATGGGGCCACGGCGCTGCGTCGCAGTCACAGTCTCACAGAGCTGCGTTGACACCATGGCTCGCGGTGCTGCATTGACACCGTGGCTCACAGTGCTGCATAAACGCCATGGGCTCACATCGGAGTTGTGGCCTTGCAGCGCTGTGTTGATGCCGTGGTACTGCAACGCTGTGGTTTCGCAGCACTGCGTTGATGCCATGGTGTCGCCGTGTTGCAGCACCGTGTTGGTGTCATGGTGTTGTGGTGTAGCGGCATCAGGTTGACGCTGCAGTGTAGTGGCATCGGGTTGACGCCGCGGTGTAGCGGCATCGGGTCGATGCCATGGTGTAGTGGCATTGGGTCGACGCTGTGGTGTAGCGGCATTGGGTCGATGCCACGGTGTAGCAGCATCGGGTTGATGCCACGGTGTAGTGGCATTGGGTCGACGCCATGGTGTAGTGGCATTGGGTCGACACTGTGGTGTAGCGGCATCGGGTCGACACTGTGGTGTCGCAGCATCAGGTCAATGCCGTGGTGTTGTGGCATCATGTCGATGCTGTGGTGTCGCAGCATTGGGTCGACACTGTGGTGTCGCAGCACCATGTCAGAGTTGTGGTGTCGTGGCGTTGTGTCAATCCTGTGGTGTTGCGGTATCATGACATGTCGTGGCAACTTGGTGTCATGACCGAATTGTGGTGGTGCATGTTTAAAACCTAGATAGTGTTCACAAGTCAGGTCA